>NKZA01000061.1:0-94832 GCA_002374405.1 Metschnikowia cubensis
AAGTAGTCCCTGATATCCTGGGTTGATCTGGTCTTCATGTTTGCTCTGAAGATACTAGTAGACATATGCCTTTCGGCAAGATCAATGATTTCATCTTCCACTTTCGAAAAATAGTTCCTGCAGAGTTTCTTGAAAGATAGTTCCGGCAGAGTTTCTTGAAAGATAGTTCCGGCAGAGTTTCTTATCATCGCGTGAGAACGGGTCTTGTCCTTTTTCACGATTTCAAGTACCTTACTTGGACCTTCAAAGTACACCCAAAGGTATTCCGGTGCTTTCACTTGCTCCAAGGCTTTCACGAATTCAGCTTCAAAGATTGCTGCTTTTTCATATCGGTCAAGAGAGACAGGAAGTTCCAATTTCGACATAACGGCGCCAGGACCCATAACCTGTTGAGCGTTCGCGCTCACTTTTGCATAGTTTGGAATTGTTATGACGTTCGCTTCCAATAGCTCTCTTAAATACTGTGAATCAGGGTTCATCTTTAGTCACTAATATGCTTCCCAAAACCAGGTATTAGTGACTTTCTTATCTCTATTGATACCGCTCAACCTAGAGCGGGATCCTNTATGCTTCCCAAAACCAGGTATTAGTGACTTTCTTATCTCTATTGATACCGCTCAACCTAGAGCGGGATCCTCTCTATTTATAGCCAATCCCTGGTACTTTTTATACCAGTATTCTACATATTGGTTTTTATACTAGTATTCTACATATTGCTTTTTATACTAGTATTCTACATATTGCTTTTTTACCAGTACTCTACATATTGCTTTTTATACCAGTATTCTACATATTGCTTTCTTACACTGGTAATCTTTCATGAAATTATACACAATATTCGAAATTTAATCTTGAGAAATGCCTCATTTAGTATACAGTGTTTTTCGAAACTATTCAAACCCGCGCCATAAAACGATTCAAACTACACTAGCAAAATAACAAACCAATAACTCAAAAGGTTTCATACTCCTTCTAATTCAGTTCCATGTATTTTGATCCTTGATTGATATTGCAAGACCCCCAAATTTACTACATTTAAGGCAATCCTCCAGATTCAACATTTCAGAATCTTGAATTCTAATGAAAGTTGGTGTGAACATTTGGTTTGAAAGATTGTGCGAAGGAGTACGAAACATTTTGCTGTGTTGGTTTGAATGGTTTTCAAAAACACTGTATGTATGAGTCTTTCGATATTCGTCAAGGGACAAAACAGACGGAACTGGACTGGAGAGGTACGAACGTTTGAATTGTTTGTTGGTAATTTGCTAGTGTGATAATTTGCTAGTGTGATAATTTGCTAGTGTGATAATTTGCTAGTGTGATAATTTGCTGGTGTGATAATTTGCTGGTGTGATAATTTGCTAGTGTGCTTAATTGTACCACCTTTCGTATCTCACACCAAATGCCACCTAATACTTGGTACCTGGGCCACTACAGTAGCACAAATTGGTACAGTGCTTTTCAAAACTCTCAAACCCTCACGATACAGTATTTCTTAAAGCTACTCAAACTGTTGAACTTGAGACATTAGTATGCATGAGTGTACTGCAAGCTCAAGTGATCCTTCACAGATGAAACAAAGGGCAAAGTTCTCTTCTAGTTCTTGACGAGCTCTTGTCTAGTTCTCGTCTAGATTTGGCCATTGACTTGCAGAGACAATGGGAGTAGTAGACGGAGGACCGGGACAGACGGAGTCAATAAGAAGGGACAGGAATGCTCATGGTAGGAGGACAGAAATAGAGAATAAGGATCTCGGAGTCTAAGTTTGGAGACAGATCCTAATATACATGATTAAAGATGATGACTAAAGTTTCATACTAAAGTGAATAGTTGCAACTTAACTTGGTAGTTGTTCCAGAATACGGGAGTGTACAGTGTTTTTGAAAACTATAAACCAAGATGGCAAAATGTTTGGCACTCCTTTGCACAGCCTTTCAAACCAAATGTTCACACCAACTTTAATCAAAATTCAATGTGATGAATGTTAAATCTGGATGATTGTCTTTGTAATAGATTTAGGAGTCTTACAATATTAATCAAGGGACAAAGAGATGGAACTGAAGTAGAGGTATGAGTTTTGAGTTACAGTGTTTTTCAAAACTATTCAAAGGAGCGCAGCAATATGTTCAAACCACACTAGCAAAATTAAACAAACTGATAAGTCAAAAAGTTTTGTACTTATGACTAAAAAAATGCTAAGGCTCAAGGACTTGAAATAAGCCGTTTATGTGAAGCCCTAATTAAATATTAAAAACAGTAACCTATTGAATTATTGGTTTGTTTAATTTGGTAATGTGGTTTGAATCATTTTATCGTGCGGGTTTGAATAATTTTGAAAAACACTGTATATTATAACTCTCAACACAAACCACGCGATAAAACGAATCAAACCACTAGAAAATTAAACAAACCAATAATTTAAAGAGTTTTTCACTCTATCCCGTCCGTTTTGACCCTTGATGAATATTGCAAGGCTCCTAAAATAATTACCTACTAAAAAATCATCCAGATTTAACATTTCATCACACTGAATTTTGATTAAAGTTGGTGTGAACATTACTATTTGAAGACTGTGCGAAGGAGTACCAAACATTTTACCCTGTTGGTTTATAATTTCGGAAAAAAAACGAAAAAAACTGTAAAATTCGTCTTCGGGCCTTGTAAGTATAGCATGAATACATGCACCAGCTTAATCTGGAGGAATAGTGGTACAACCGGATCCTCGGTAAGATGCTCCAACTTGGGATTATTGCCTATTCGGTACGCAAACGGTCCGCAACGCATTTATGTTGTATTGATCTGTATGTGCTTTTCTGATCCCGATTGGTCTTGTTCTATTGACTCACGTGATCTCAATTACTCATTCATAATTCTCCTGATTGTCTTGGTGTGCGTTGGCCCATTTTCTGGGTCGTCAGCACGATTCCACTCTTCCCAACATTCCGACTCCCCTTGAAACGAACTTTAATATTGTCATGAATTCTATGGTGAGTGACTCTGTGAGCCAGTCTGACTCTAACTCCACATAAACTCCAAGACCTCTAATTCACATAAAATCCAAGACCTCTAATTCACATAAACTCGAAGACCTCTAACTCCACATAAAATCCAAGACCGCCAACTCCACATAAACTCGAAGACCTCCAACTCCACAAAAAATCCAAAACCTCTAACTCCACATAAACTCGAAGACCTCCAACTCCACATAAACTCGAAGACCTCCAACTCCACAAAAAATCCAAAACCTCCAACTCCACAAAAACTCCAAAACCTCTAACTCCAAAGTCTCTAACTCCACTCTGGGAGTTCAATATCATGTTACACTCGGTAACTAACCTGAACCAAGCCTGAAACCTCCCAAAAGAGGCATCAAACAGGCCGGAAACTGCACTGAAACACTTCCCCACCCGCAAAATTCCCTCAAATATAATGCTCTTCTATAAATAATTGATTATCGCCCTCATGCATATATCGCCCAATCTTCATACCCTTCAATTGCACCAGTTCCACCCGAAAATCCCCCAAAAATCCCAATTTAGAGCTCCACAGCACGCCCGTAGAACAGGGATTCCACTATAAACTCACTCCGGGCCATCGCCGCCCCAATGTCCCGGTACCCTTTCTCTCCCACACATTGGTCCTCGTAAATCACCTGCACAGCCCCATTTTTAAGCAAGCTATCCTTGGCAGTTTGCCAGGAAAACCGCACTAGCCCGAAAAGCCACCCAAACACTTTGTCCACGTGACCATGGAGCCATTTGCTAGTATTAGGGTCCAGGGGGTACCCCAGCCCGAGCACATGTCCCTTCAAAAGCTCCAAATTTTCTCCGTACCACTTCAAGTTCATATCTCTGGTCACCTTGGCCACCACAGACGCCGTACTGACGATCGGGTAGATGCTATCTGCCTTCTTGGTGACCACAATGTCAATTCCGGGGAAAAAACGCTGGAGTTTGGCCTGGTAACTTGCAGGAGGACCCACGGTATCCACGAAGATACTGGTCACGTGCACGCCCTTGGCAAGGATCTCCTTGATGAGCTGGATTGTGGTATCATGGGCCTGCTCGTTCAAATTGTATGCTCCTGCACCTAGCACGCTCCGGAGCATGCCGTTGCTAATATCCTTGGCTGTCATTGTGCAGGCTGCCCAGCCCACGTGCTGGAAGAGTTCATGCGTTGGGTCATGTAGCTTTTGGAAGAGATCAGAGCGTACATGATCTTTAAGCACTTTGGAGTCCGCAAACCCGTACCTCTTGAGTTCCGCCTGGTAACTTTCCAAGCAGTACGAAACTCCGTACACCATGGGACCTAGAACGGGGCCTCTGCCTGCTTCGTCCACACCGAGGACAATGTTAGCGTTTGGATTTTCCTGGATTTTCTGTGGGATTTCCGTGTGGTAGGTGTTGGAGGTGAACCGGAACTTGTCCTGGATGCAGGTCACCGTAGCGGGCCACCACGCTCCCTCGGAACTCAGACCTTCCGCTTTGTCACTCAATTTTCTTCTTTTCGGTTCAGATCCAGGTTCAGTCTGCGGGTCTTCTTCCATGTTGGGGTCCAATTCCGGGGTACCGGTTTCTGGGCGTTGGGACGCGTCTGAGGACTCCTTCCCGGTCGGAACGATATTGATATTCGTGTCCGCACCAATATCCTGTACAAGGTCCCCAGAACTCATATCCATCTTTTTTTCGGCTGACATCGTCGTTTTTGTGTCCAAGGTCGTCTGTAAGCGAAAACGTCTTTCGACGTGCTAGACGTGTTTGGATGCGCATGAACGCGCCAGTGAGATGCAACCTGCATAATGGCTAGAGTCGTGCATAATGGATACAATCCTGCTAGCTCAACCACCTCTTGGTCCCCTCATACGTCAAAAACGTAATGCACGTGGCCGGAAGAACCCGGAGCACATTGGCACTGATGCCTTTGTAGAAACCCCCCAAGCGGTCCTGCAGGTAGATGCGGCTCGTGACCGTCCACACGTTCCGGGGCTCGTGTTCGAAGTTGTAGCTCTGCATCTGCGACCGTACCACCTGCGTAGGGTATAAGAAAGCCATACTAACGGTTTTGGACATGACAGATGCAGCAAGGTACTGCAGGAAAGCAAGATGGGGCCCGTCTTCCCGGGCAAAGTAATCCTTGGCATGGTCGTAGAGCGTAAATTGGAGACCGGCCTGGATCACGTGAAAGAGGGAGGGCACTGTTCCGCTCCAGAATGTCCGGATCCCTTCAGTGTGTACTATCTGCCGGATGCCGTCCCACACTGAACGGTACGAATTGGTCAGGGCACGCAGCGTACTTAGAATCCGAGTTTTCAAAAGCCAAATTGGGTTCGTAAGGACGGAAGCTATGGCTCCTGCACTCGAAGAGGCGGCAAAATAGTATACAGTGCCATCGGCGGCAGTGAAGTACCGTTTTGTCTCTGCATATAGACTGAAGTAGAGCCCCCAGGCGGAAACATTGCCAAAAAGATTGGGACCAATGCCCCGGTAGTATTGGCGGGCCACGTGGCGAGCCAAGGGCCCTTTTTTCCCGGTTTTTTCCCACTCTGTTCGGGCATCGGCTGAGATTTGCCCAAGAACACTTTTGAACAGCGAAAAAGGCCCCGAAAAATGGTGCTGCGAGAGCTGCAAGCGCACCTTGATGAGATCTAGAGGTTGTGTTACAACTGTACTGGCGAACCCGGCAGTTAGACCCGAAACAGCCTCGCGTTGGCGGTCGGAAAGTGGCATGGTGGGTGTAGATGTGGAGTTGATGTGATGTGTGCGGGAGGTCACGTGCGGGTCACGTGCGCACCAGACTTACCACCCAGCCTTCACCAGCAACACAAAATAGCTACTGGTTGTAGTGTGTCTCAGAGAGATTTGCAGTACTTTCGGGACTAGTGTGCAGTCTTTTAAGGCTTAATGAAGGCTAAGGATTGGCTAGAGGCATTGTGGTCTATATGCAGGACCTTATATTTTCAAGAGTTGATTCTACAGTGTTTTTGAAAACTATTCAGACCAGCACCACAAAATGTTTCGAACCAAGAAGATAGAATGATTCAAACCAGTGCTTCAAAAGTTTTAAACCAATAATTCAAAAAGTTTCATACATCTCCAGTTCAGTTCCGTCCGTCCAAGCCCTTCACTGGTACTGTAAGACCCCAAATGCAGTACATATGAGGCAATACTCAAGATTTACATTTCAGAACATTGAATTTTGATGAAGAATGAAGTGAAACTAATATGCCATTTGCTTTATGAGACTGTGCAAAGGTTTACGAAACTGTTTGAATGATTGGTATGCTTCATTTTGCTAGTGGTTTGAATAGTCTTGAAAAACACTATATTAGACATTTCTGTAAGTGTAGGCAGCTCCTGAGGCTCCAAAGGTTTAGGTGATTCCAAATGGGCAACCTTGTGTGATTTTGGAAGAGTTTTGCATCGACATGAGTAATCAATACAACTAGTCTTTCACCCTCGTTTTAGGTCTGACCTTTCACCTTATGATTGTGAATATTTATTATGGATCTGCTGAAGTGTAGGGCTGATGATTTTATGATCCGGCACGGGTATTTTTTATTCTGACTTATGTCTTTTATTCTGACTTATGTCTTTTATTCTGACTTATGTCTTTATTCTGACTTATGTCTTTTATTCTGTCTCTTGTCTTTTATTCTGTCTCTTGTCTTTATTCTGTCTCTTGTCTTTATTCTGTCTCTTGTCTTTATTCTGTCTCTTGTCTTTTATTCTGTCTCTTGTCTTTTATTCTGTCTCTCTCACTTGTGTGACTAATGTATACCAGGAAATCCGTCTTGTGGTCACTGTGCCGCTCCACCAGAGGGAATCACCTTTACATACTCGGGATTCCTTATACTCCCTGCACCGAATTAGCCTTGTCAAAGTCAACCTGACTACTCCCACCAAGACCCAGACTATTCCGCAGTCATTGTTCCTGGAACCCGAGGCTTCTGGGAATCTTGAGGCTTTCCAAATCTGCGTAATACACACGGGTCACGCATTGTACATGTTCAACAAATCCAGTTTGGATACTTTGGTCGTTTGGTGCTTTCACGCTAAAGTATGGTGAGTGAATCAGAGACTAGAAATGAAGTATAGAAATGTAGTGAGTGAACTAGAGACTGGAAATGAATTATATAGAAATGAAGTATAGTAATAAAGTAGTGAATGAACTAGAGACTAGAAATGGAGAATAGAAATAAAGTAGTGAGTGTACTAGAGACCAGAAAGTGAAGTAAATAGAAATAAAGTAGTGAGTGAATCAGAGACTAGAAATTGAAGTATATAGAATTAAAGTAGTAAGTGCACTAGAGACTAGAAATGAAGTATAGAAATGTAGTGAATGAACTAGAGACTAGAAATGAAGTATAGAAATATAGTATAGAAATAAAGTTGTAATTGTATTAGAGACTAAAAAGTGCAGTTTATATAAAAATGGACTATAGAAATAAAGTAGTCAGTGTACTAGAGACTAGAAATCAAGTATAGAAATAAGGTAGTGAGTGAACTAGAGACTAGAAACTGCAGATTTATATAAAAATGGAGAATAGAAATAAAGTAGTGAGTGTACTAGAGACTGAAAATGAAGCATATAAATGTAATGAATGAACTAGAGACTGGAAATGAAGTATAGAAATGTAGTGAATGAATCAGAGACTAGAAATGAACTATATAGAAATGAACTATAGAATTAAAGTAGTGAGTGTACTAGAGACTAGAAATGAAGTATAGAAATGTAGTGAATGAACTAGAGACTATAAATGAAGTATAGTAATAAAGTAGTGAACTCGAGACTAGAAATGAAGTATAGAAATAAAGTATAGAAATAAAGTTGTAATTGTACTAGAGACCAAAAAGTGCAGATTATATAAAAATGGAGTATAGAATTAAGGTAGTCAGTGTACTAGAGACTAGAAATGAAATATAGAAATGTAATGAATGAACTAGAGACTGGAAATGAAGTATAGAAATGTAGTGAATGAATCAAAGACTAGAAATGAACTATATAGAAATGAACTATAAAAATGGAGTATAGAAATAAAGTAGTCAGTGTACTAGAGACTAGAAAGTGCCGATTATATAAAATTGAAGTATATAGAAATAAAGTAGTAAGTGCACTAGAGACTAGGAAGTGCAAATTATATAAAAATGGAGAATAGAATAAAGTAGTGAGTGTACTAGAGACTAAAAAGTGCAGTTTATATAAAAATGGATTATGGAAATAAAGTAGTCAGTGTACTAGAGACTAGAAATCAAGTATAGAAATAAGGTAGTGAGTGAACTAGAGACTACAAATGAAGTATAGAAATAAAGTATAGAAAGAAAGTAGTGAGTGAACTAGAGACTAGAAAGTGCAGATTATATAAAAATGAAGTATAAAAATACCGTAGTCCGTGTACTAGTGACTAGAAATGCAGTATATAAATGTAATGAATGAAATAGAGACTGGAAATGAATTATATAGAAATGAAGTATAGAAATAAAGTATAGAAATAAAGTATAGAAATAAAGTACTGAGTGAACTCGAGACTAGAAAGTGAAGATTATATAAAAATTGAAGTATAGAAATGAAGTAGTGAGTGTACTAGAGACCATAAAGTGAAGTATATAAATGTAGTGAATGAACTCGAGACTAGAAATGAAGTATAGAAATAAAGTATAGAAATAAAGTAGTAAGTGAACGAGAGACTAGAAAGTGAAGTATATAAAATAAAGTTGTAATTGTACTAGTGACTATAAATGAAGTATAGAAATAAAGTTGTAATTGTACTAGAGACCAGAAAATGCAAATTATATAAAAATGGAGAATAGAATTAAAGTAGTGAATGAACTAGAGACTAGAAATGAAGTATAGAAATGTAATGAATGAAATAGAGACCATAAAGTGAAGTATAGAAATGAAGTAGTCAGTGTACTAGTGACTATAAATGGAGAATAGAAATAAAGTAGTGAGTGAATCAGAGACTAGAAATGAACTATAGAAATAAACTATAGAATTAAAGTAGTCAGTGTACTAGTGACTACAGTGTTTCTCAAAACAATTCAAACCCGCACGATAAAAGGATTCAAACCACACTATCAAATTATACAAACCAAGAATTTAAAGCGTTTCATACCCTGCCATTCAGTTCCGTCCGTCTTAACCCGTGATGAATTGGAAAAACTCCCAAAAGACCCCAAATGTACTGCAGATAAGGCAATTTCCAGATTCAACAGTTCAGAATCTTGAATTCTAATGAAAGTTGGTGTGAACATTTGAAAGACTGTGTGAAGGAGTAGGAAACATTTTGCTGCGCTCATTTGAATATGAAAAACACTGTACAGTATTTTTTAAAACGATTCAAACCACACTAGCAAAATTAACCAATAATTCAAAAGGTTACTGTTTTAAATATTTAATTAGGACTTCACATAAACCGCTTATTTCAAGTCCGTCATCCTTAGCATTTTTTCAGTCATAAGTACAAAACTTTTTGACTTATCAGTGTTTAATTTGCTAGTGTGGTTTGAACATTTTGCTGCGCTCATTTGAATATGAAAAACACTGTACATATTTATAGTCACGAATGTTTGCTGCTTCTATATGCGTGGTGTGATTTCTGGCTCTGTTGCGACACTTACAGTGTTTTTCGAAACTATTCAAACCCGCACGACGAAAAGATTCAAACCATACTGGCAAATTATACAAACCAATAATTTAAAGAGTTTGGTACCCCTTTCACTCCCTTCCGTCCGTCTAGGCCCTTGATGAATATTGCAAGACTTCGAAATCTATTACATATAAGGCAGTCCTCTAGATTCAACCTTTGAGAATGTTGAATTCTAATGAAAGTGGTGTGAACATTTGGTTTGAAAGACTGTGTGAAGAGGTACGAAACATTTTGCTGCGCAGGTTTTTGTAGTTTTGAAAAGCACTGTATTGCAAAAGATTGCGAAACATGCAAAAGATTGCGAAACATGCGAAATATTGCAAAACATGAAAACATGAAAACATCTTGTCTCGCTAGTTTGAATAGTTTCAAAAACACTGTACGGTAAAATGTTTGGTACTCCCCAAATGGAAATGTTTCACCAACTTTGATTAGATTTACTATTCTGAAATGTCTGGGGATTGGTATACAGTGTTTTTGAAAACCATTGAAACCAACACAGCAAAAACTTTTCGTACTCCTCCGCACAATCTTTCAAACCAAATGTTCATACCAACTTTCATTAGAATTCAATTTGATGAAAAGTTGATCTGATGATTGCTTATACGCAGTGCTGGGGTCATTTGGGGTCATTTGGGGTTTGGGGTTTGGGGTTTGGGGCCATTTGGAAGTCTTTCCATATTCATCAAGGGTCAAGACGAAAGGAACTGGAGTGAAAAAGGTACGAAACTCTTTACATTATTGGTTTGTATAATTTGCTAGTGTGGTTTGAATCTTTTTATCGTCGGGGTTGAATCTTTTTATCGTCGGGTTTGAATACTTTTGAAAAGCACTGTACTGTGTGAATTGAGACTTTGGCGCGGACTTGACACTGATGTGCAAAACTACCAATCTGAATGTCCAAATCGTCTGCACTTTTCGGTTGATATATTGATTATGAATTGACATCACATGACACTCTGAATTTCCGATTGATGCTTGAGGGGGTGGCTATTCTTCAAGTGGCGTAAAACCACACCAAAATAAGAGACATTATGAAAGTCACGAGAGACTATGACAGTCTTAAGAGACATTATGAAAGTCACCAGAGACATTATGAAAGGCACCAGAGATATTATGACAGCCACCAGAGACATTATGACAGCCACCAGAGATATTATGACAGTCACAAGAAACCATTATGAAAACCACAAGAAACCATTATGACAGTCACTAGAGATATTATGACAGCAACTAGAGATATTATGACAGCCACCAAAGATATTATGAAAGTCACCAGTTGCAAGATTCATGGACTCGTTTGCCGTTCTGGTAATGGGTATTCTACCACTGAATCCAACCACTTCCTGTGGTGTCTAGACCTCTTCTGGCTGTTCTTCCTGCCATTTGAGTCAACTCTCTAGGAAGCAAGTTACTGCCTCTTCCATGGGGTTTCTCAACTCACAGAACCCATGGCAAAAGTCTCATTAGCAAAAAACCTTACCAAGGATTCAGCAACAGGAATCTCGCTGCACTCCTTGACTATGGGCAACTAACCACGGTGGTAATGCCTTGACTAAGAAAGTTGCTAATAGAAGAATACTCTCGATTCCAAATCCGACAGTGAACCCTACTAATGTCTATTTCTGGTCAAACTGTCTACTGCCCATACCCAGGAAGCTATTTCTAGAGGCATTGAAGAAGCAGAAGTGGCTACCATTTGATTTTACAGCAATGACTTGACATACATTTTCACATATATTGACTTGACATACATTTTCACATACATTGACTTGACATGCATTTTCAAATACATTGACTTCACATACTTCGGGCTCCATCTGCATTGCATTATCCAGTTGATTTCGACTCTTTCTATTCTCGGAGCATTCAATCTGATGCGTCCTGCTCCTGTTTATGAGGCCTTACTACATATAACAGTTTACGTTTGAACCAGGGACTTAGCACGTGATCACGGCTTTAAATGGTGGTCGCCATTACTGCTGGACCAAGAGGAACCAGAAGCTGATGTGCTCTTTAAAGGTCTGGATTTTCAGGCGCCCATTCACCAACAGCATCAAAACCAGCCCAATTCACCCAACCTGGCTTCCATTGGGCCTCAGACCCAGGCAACTCCTGGATCTTTGATTTATTAGATCGACTCCCAAACCAGCATGGAAATCGAGACCTTCTGCCATAGTATTGCAGTGTTTGAACATAGGGAGTACAGTTTCCCGTGACAACGTGAACTGATTTGCTTGTTCTGGAGCCAAGGTGGTGAAACCTTTTATGCTTCGCTTCTCAGACTGGTCATCAGACGAGAAAGTGCCCTGGATTTAGTTTTCACTACATCAACATATATGAAGTTCATTTAGCTCAGCACGCACCAGGGCGTGCAGCATTGCCAATTGGAGTTGTTGATCTTTCAAACTTGAGAAATTTTTTGCTTTGAGCATTTCAACCAGTTTTGAACGTTGTGTTGTTGATCAATGGACCAAGAAAGAGAAGAGTGGATCAATGGACCTAGAAAGAGAAGAGTTGATCAATGAACCTAGAAGGAGAAGAGTTGATCAATGGACCAAGAAAGAGAAGAGCTGATCAATGGACATAGAAAGAGAAGAGTTGATCAATGGACATAGAAAGAGAAGAGTGTCTATTGCCATACAACTCTTGAGCAAACCTAAGATTTGGTGCTCGGATGAAGTCACATCTGGCCTTGATTCAGTATCTTCTGTTAAAATTTTGGCGCTTTTGAAGCAACTTGCCCCATCAGGAACAACCATTACGCTTCATCAGCCAAACAAGCCGATGTTCAAGTCGCTTGATTCTTGGGTGCTTTTGGCTCGTGGTTTCCATACGTCCATCGTGACCAATCTTCCGATTGCACTTATAAGCTCTTACCAATGCTTAACGAAGAGTTGCTGGAGTTGACACTGCCATACTCTTCGGACCGCCACAGCCCAGCCATAAGGTCTATTGTGCACTGATAAGTCACCTATGAGTCATGGAATGTGTGAACGTGTGGAATTATGGAACGTATGGAATGTGTGAATGTATGGAATTATGGAACAGCACTGTGATGCACAACACTCATACTGTTTCAGAAATCTATGCTGTATCTCCATATCAGAAGCTCAAATGATACAGGGATTCCTTTGAATATTCCATACTCCATGCCATGGTACTCGTGCATAGCAAGACCACTTATGCCCTGTTCAATTCCACGATTATATCCCATATCGGAACTTAATATGTCGGGTTATGGTTCATTTCTATACACATTGCTGTTAGATCCACCATAGACAGGACCATGCTTATGGAGGTGTGAAGCCTCTGCACGAACATAACAGTGATCACATTAACAATGATGGCTACCATTACTGAGCTTTTCGAAGGCCACTTTTTCAACGGACCTCTCCTCGAGGAACCACAACGAACATAGGCTCATTCAGGCATAATCCATCAAACAATAACAAATGTCTTTATTCTCAGCCGATTTTATGTGGATGGTCTTGGATGGTCTTTCCTCTATACAATTTGTCTTTAATGGTTCCTTCCATGACAGTCTTTTATTTCTATATACAGATCGCCTAGGCCGAAGGAAATGGCGACAACAAGTTGAACAAGGATGGTTTCTGGGGACTGGCCTTCCAACCCAAGTACAAGATGAATGGGATGAAGCCGTAGTGGGCAATGGTACGCGAGTAGTCCATCACCTTCATGAGTCTCTCCTTGGACTCGTCCGACAAGCTAAGCTGGTAATTGGCCATTGTAATATAGTAATAGGTGGGCGGAAGGAGGAGCAGTTAGAATTCACTTGGTGAAGAGTTGGTGAGAGTTGGTGAGAGTTGGTGCGAAGTGAGAACAGAGTTTTCCGGAGGCACGGGTGCGCGCACCTTGCTTCCCCCAAAACACACTTTAGCAGAGTGTAGTATACAGTATTGTACAGAGCCTATTATACAGGAATATGCAGATTGTGCTATGTTAGATTAGACTGAAGGACCTACCTGCATACGGTAAGCATGTTGGGGCACTAGAGAGAAACGATACTTGCAGCTCCGCACCGCAGCCAGTCACGTGACATACATCATGTGCAGGTCCCCCCCCCCCCCTCCCCCATATAAAAAGAGCAGTTCCCGCCAATCTTACCCGCTCAATTTTCGAACTATTCTAGTCAGGCAAGACGGAGCAGTCTTTCAAACAAATGGCAATCCACCCCAACCGTGAGGTTTCAATATTCTGAAATCGTCATGTGCACCTTTGTACAACATTTGGGAAACATTTGGGAGTGTCACAATTTCAAGGGTTAAAACGGACGGAACTGCAGTGGAAGAGGTACGAAATGTTTTGCATATTGGTTAGGTCAAACGTGCTAATACTACCGAAGTGATGAAATGGATTATCTTCCCAAAAAGAAAAAATCAGTCTACTGAGAAAGTTACTTCTTACAAGCTGAAGTGTAAACGGGATCAACCAAATCAACTACTGTATAATTCTACTTAGATACACATGGCTTAATCTTTGAGACAACCACATGACTACAGAGCCCCAAGAACATTTTTGAGCGTGTTTGAATTACCCTCGTCCTAGAGGTTTATGTGTACCACTTGAAACTGGCGGTGTCATGACCTAGTATATGCTAGGATAGCGAGAGGCTACAGAATAGTATAGACTATTGATACAGAATAGTATACACTACAGAATTGTATACACTATGGCTACAGATAGTATAGACTATAGAAAGCCACTACATTATGAGAGGACATGACTAGCCCTATACATACTTCATTGGTCACCTTCTGATGCTCAAAAAATCAGTCATTCACTGTGTGATCTCCCATAGCTACTACACATGAAACAGACCATGCAATCAATTATTAAAGCATGATCGTTATATTCTATAACCATAAGACCATAACACGATATTGTGGGATATGGGAATATAAAAAATTCAACTCAAATGTGCCGGGTCAAAAAAAATATAAAAGGGAAAGGAAAGTTAAATAAACTTAGACCTTCAAAAGAATGCATAATTAGGGAAACATAAACTTAAGATATGTTATTATCACGATAAGACCAATTTGAGAATTCTACTTTCTTGAATTTGGAGAGTCTTTAAGCGGGTTCTCAATATTCCATTTTACTCATGTGCCTTGACAGGGGTCCAAGTCCATGTCATTTTGCATGGAGATCCAGAAATACCTAAACATGATTGTTTTGAAGTGAACATCTATCTTTTGCCATACAACCAAGTGGACCTGCCTTCTTATAATCCTGTTCATGAAGGCATGCTATGGTACTTTTTTGCAAAGTTTAATGATACATTTGAGCCTCTTTCAGGAAGGTACCTTGGAGAGGAGCTTGATACGATGAGTCTTTTTATCTATGGAGACAGTTTGTTTCTTCCTATTAAGTTCAAGAGGGAATATGGCCAAGCCTACACTATACAGAATGCACAACTAGAATTCGTTGGGTTTCACGTGGATAAATTTGTGTTTGGGTTTACGATGCCTCCCCACACTTCAAAGTTGGATTCTGATTGGAAGGTTCTTGAAGGTCCATTTTACTCGTGTGACTTGATGAAAGCCGGGGTTCGTGGAATCATTCACAGACTCTCATCCACTCTGGCTTCACATTGTTTTGAGGTGAATATTCATCTTTTGCCGTACCATAGAGCAATGAAGACTGCTATTACAAATATTCCCCCTCCTCTGCCCTATGGTAATCTACCCGTGGAAGGTGACTCTGGGAAGAATAAGGCTAGGTTGATTGGGAGGCTGAGTCATCTTGCAAATGTCTTGTTATCATGCAGAAAGTGATTTTGAGTGAAGGTATGATCTTGATTGTGAACAGTTGTGGAGATGTGATTTTAACAATGAATAATACAATAGCATTAAGTATTCAAATTATATTTATGAATAGCAGGAATAATAATATCCGGTTATAATATATTAAGAAAATCTTATATAGGATCTAATACAGGAGGAATGGCTATATTGGCTACATATGATACAATATCAAACATGGCAAAAAGTCAAGTAGGTTCAGGCGGAGGCATATATTTTCCCTTAATATGTACTTTACCAATTTTATATTAATAGAAATTGTAACATCAATCATAGTTTTTTTATTTGTAATATTTGCACAAATAGTCACAAATATATCGTTAAGTTTAACTTCATGATAAGGTTTAACTATAATAGGATTGGGAAATTTAGCTTACTTTCCTTCTTTGTACCAAGCTCTGTTCTCGGAATTAGACAGTCTTGAAGCATGGAATTATTGCTCATAGTATGCAACGCAAAAGAACTTATTTCCGGTAGAGTTGCACCCGAATCTCATGGATCGTTGCGCAAAGCATGCTCCTCCGCCGCCCTATCCTCAAATACAGCTGTCAAAGAAATCGTACATGATGGCCTAGCTCGGCTAATTTCGTATGCTTCTTTCTGCATCAAGGCCGATTTTTGTGGAGGGAACTACCCCGGGTGTACGTCTGGTCCTTTTGTCAAGTCTGTTTTTGCAATGTTACATCCCATAGCCTACATTCCTACGTGAGACCCCGCTCGAGACTGGCATTAAACACGAGATACTGGCATCACGAGATACTGGCATCACGAGATACAAGACCACGTTTGGTCTTCTGAAGCTTGGCTAGACTATCTGTTAGAATTATTATGCAACTTCAGGCTATAGCCTGTATATGCATTGAGTTTAAGCTTCTAACGTGCTTATAGATATCACAGATCATTCCAGGAACGATGACCTAACGGCAACTGTATATTCTGAACGGCAACTAATAGTAGGAACTCACCCGAACAGTATTATGGATATTCTTTACTACATTATATCTGTATTAGACTATCTATCTAAGATTAAGTAATGGAGTTCTTGCTTCTCAAGACTAAGCTCTTGCTCTCATTATATATCTGGAGGGATGATAAGCCTAGACTCTTTTCTTATGACTAAAATTACTTCAGTGCGTCATAAGCAACTCGTACACATTGGAAATTCTCTCATTCCGAATCCTGTTCCATACTGAGTAAATCTTCATGTTCTAGACTCAATTAGACTCCTGTATTCAGTCGAGTCAATTCCATGTCTAACACTCCCCCACCATGCAAGCTTGCACTTGAAAAAGCTCTCTCTAAAAGTTGCTACAGATGCAGTGCTTCTTACTTCTGGCTTGAGTCGCAACACGATGTGGGGATCTTTATTGATGTCACTACTTACTGTTGAGAGTTATAATATACACTCCCGTATTCTGAACGGTTATAAGTTAAGTTGCAACTATTCACTTTAGTATGAAACTTTAGTCATCATCTTTAATCATGTATATTAGGATCTGTCTCCAAACTTAGACTCCGAGATCCTTATTCTCAATTTTCTGTCCTCCTACCAAGAAGATTCTCGTCCCTTCTTATAGACTCCGTCTGTCCCGGTCCTCCGTCTACTACTCCCATTGTCTCTGCAAGTCAATGGCCAAATCTAGACGAGAACTAGACAAGAGCTCGTCAAGAACTAGAAGAGAACTTTGCCCTTTGTTTCATCTGTGAAGGATCACTTGAGCCTGCAGTACACTCATGCATACTAATGTCTCAAGTTCAACACTTACCGCATAAGAGGTAGTAGCTGTGAATTCAAATGATAAATGTAGGTAGATTTTTTTTTACAAATAATTAAGTATAATTCTGGTCACCAAGCCATCATTTCTGCCAGTGTATAAATTTATGCCCACTCTCAAAGAGGATGTTTCATCTCTAAGCCTTGTGCGTCTTTCTGTACAGGGTAAGTTGGGATCTTTATGATTATTCCAAATCAAGCAATTAAGTGGCACATACATAACATTTTGAAGCTGTCAATAGAGCATTGGACACTTATCCTGCTGGACTTTTAGCTATGACAGGTTTCACATAAATCCTGTGCAAGATTCATATGTCATTGAGCAACCCATGTTGCACGTCTAACACGAATCTCCTGTTTCCTAAAGCAACTTTTGATAAAAGGCTGTGGAGCATCAACCTTTGGTGAAAACACGAACTTCTCTTGAATAGAGAATCAAAACAACAGGAAGACATTATATCTACAGCCAGTTGCAACAATTACTATCATTCGCATGTTTCTATGTCACCTTTCACCACGTAAGCAACTTCAATACTGAACATGTTGTTTCTCTATAATATTATTAATACTATTAACCCAAATTCCCCTAGCTGTACATTTTGTTTCAGGAGAGTATCCTCTTATTATCAGTTCACTTTTACTCAAGAAAGCAATATCTCGATAATTCTTCTCAATGATTATTTCTCTGTGGAAATCCCTTCTATGCAAAATCCAATTTTCATACACCATTAGCTTTCGTAGCTGTACTAGTTTCAATAGAAACTTTATCGTAGAGTTCTAAAGCTATGTCACTAACAATTATTCTTTAATGCATTGACGCCTTACCAATACTTTGCTTTGATTGTGAAGACAGGAAGGAAGTGGTTTGTATAACGTGAGAGAACGTAGAACCTAAAAAACTCCACTAGAAAAGGCAAGCAATTCTGGGGTATTGGAAAGAGGACCATAGACTTTTGGGGGTGGGGGTTGGATGGCCAATGGTACGATCAGTAGGTTCATGAATCCTCAAAAGGCAGGGCCCTGTTTATCGTGGATGTAACATTAGTCTCATGAAGCCAAAGAATAATTTTTGAAGTTTTTTCAGAAGTGGGTCCATTCAATTTGTCAATTCCACTTTGCCAATTCCACTTTGTCCATTTAACTTTGTCCATTCAACTTTGTCAATTCAACTTGGTCCATTCTACTTTGTCCATTCAACTTGGTCAATTCAACTTTGCCAACTCCACTTTGTCAATTCAATTTGTCAATTCCACTTTGTCCATTCCACTTTGTCAATTCCACTTTGCCAATTCCACTTTGTCCATTCAATTTGTCAATTCAATTTGCCAATTCCACTTTGCCAATCCCACTTTGTCCATTCAACTTCGATGTAGTGTGAATCGTTGGCTGCGCTGTATTTACTAGCCCCAAGAAACACTGTGATTCCGTTCTTGTGGCTTCCTGTGGTGCTTGTAGCCTCATTGCTCTTATCCTTTTCTGGAAGGTCAAGCAGAAACCCAAGTTGAGGAAATGGTCCCGATAACTATGATCACAACCCCTTCAACAAGGACAGAGACTATATGTAAGAATATGAGAATATAAGCATATAAGAATATACGGAATATAGGGATGCAAGAAATTTTATAAAGAGAGTTGGAGAATAAATGTCAGGTGAATATAATCCTACGAGATGCATGTAAGGAGGAGTCAAAAGAATATATATATAATATTGGACGATATCTAACTTTAAGGAGAACATATGGTGTACTGATAGCATGCCAAGTTTGGAGAAGACCCACTTCCAGGGAAAACTCATTCTAGAGAAAAATTCTTCTAGGCTCTGGGCAAATATATATTTATAACTGAATTATTGGTAGAATGCAGGTACTTGAGGCTACACTGTCACATCTAGTGAAACCACAATATAACGAGAATGGTAAGCTTTGGTGAGCTGTAAGTCAAGGTCACTAGTAACTTTGCATCAGTGTTAACTATATATCAGTGCTAGTAATATTGTTTAGTTCATTTGCTACGCCTGGTACCTATTCGCGTGTTTGTTGACGATTTGGTTTAAGGCAAGTGAACAATAAAAAATCAACCAGAAAAGAAGGGGTCACTCCTTAAACTCCCAGAATGTGCTACTAACTTCCTGAGGCTATGCTTGCCTTTCTGCACAACAGGAAGATCTGATCTTGGATGGACGTTTAGGAGAGTCCTGGAAGTCAGGAAGACGGGACCTAACTAATCAGAATATCGTCTGAGAGGACATACTACCATGTCTACTCCAGACCCACGGGAAACAGCTCTGGTGTTCAGGTATTCACCTATCCTGATCTTTATCAATGGAGCTCAATAACATGCTGAACTGTACTCCTTGTTCTTGAAAGGCCCTCTGATGTACCTCCATAAATGTTCAATTAGTTAGATTACATTCCAAAGTACTGTATACTCAAACACCTTCCAGCTCAAGTTTCACTTGCCATTGCGAGTTTTGGGCAAATCCAGATCCGTTTTCAAGCGGTAATTTTTATTATCGCCCATACAAAGTGCAGGCTCAAACTAAATACAAGCACCAAATCGGTACAGTCAAATAATTCAAATAATTCAAATAATTCAAATCGCTACCAATTATACGCATACTACACTGCTTCCAAAACTCATCCGTCTTAGGAATCTGTCCCGACATCAAGTACTTATTATGTGCTTTTGCCGAGGCTGCTAACCCCTGACTGCACATTGAGTCTAGAGGTCATGCCATAAATAAGCGTACTAGTCATGAATTAACACCTCAAAGTGTATTTTTTGGCCCATTCAAATCAACCTTAAACAGAGTTAAAGCTAAAGTCAGCCAAGGCATAAGCGACTTTAAAGACTAACCTAATTGTCAGAGGTCACATGATGCCTTTTCTGCTTTGCCAATAAACACTAAGTAATGTACTGGGAGGAGATGGATTCGGGTCAAATGGTGTTGGTAAAGTCTGCAACAAAGTGTAAAATTAAAAGAAATATACATTGACAAAAATGTCTGTCCTCAAAACACATTGAAGATTACTTCGATGTGTCATCCATTTAGAAGGTTACATGAGTGCAGTAAGGTATGCAGTGGGCTAATGAGAAGTATGAGGGAATAGAGGATTGTGATGTAGCAAGTGAAGAATGTAGTGTGAAAGTAGTCATCAAGTAAAGAATGTAGTCAGCAAGTGAAGAATGTGTCCGGATGGTATGTCCTGGTGGCTGGTACACCTACGGGTATATACCGGAAAAGAATAAACAGTAGCTTTTACGTGGACTTCTACCGAGCGTTTGAAATGGCGTTACCACGTACCTCAACGTCATTAAAATTACATGTCCAAATTCCACAGACACATGTGCTGGAGGTTTGTCCCA
Organism: Metschnikowia cubensis; assembly: GCA_002374405.1. Lineage (NCBI taxonomy): Eukaryota > Fungi > Ascomycota > Pichiomycetes > Serinales > Metschnikowiaceae > Metschnikowia > Metschnikowia cubensis. Next base: position 20,612 of record NKZA01000061.1, read on the forward strand.
AACAAGTATTCTATGTTCCAATACGATTAACACCATCAAAAAAATCCCCACTGTGACATTTGGAGCACTCTAGCAGGGGCTTTAATCCCACCAGCCTGTGGTTTATTCAGACAGTAGTGGCATTACCACATTCCGTACCATTAACTATTGTACCATTAACTATTGTACCATGGTCAAGTCGTACAAGGCATTATACTCTTTGTCCATCATTACAATGTCACAGGCTGTTTTAGATGTGTATTACGCTACTATAAGCTCCCCATTGATGCACTACCGGACTGACCTTTATCGCATGCACTACCGGACTGACCTTTATCGCATGCACTTCTCGAATTGACTCAGTAATGACAAATCCAATTCATCCAACTGACTTAGCTTAATCAACTGAATTAGCTTAATCAACTGAATTAGCTTAATCAACTCATCTCATTCAACTCATCTCATTCAACTCAGTTCATCCAACTCAGCTCATCAACTCAGCTCATCAACTCCTTGAGTCTTGTGACTATGTAGTATGTAGGCACATTCTCACTACAAACATAAATGATATGGCCAATCTGTCACGTCCGAACATGTACAGGTTTATTTTTAACCCGTCACACTTCCGTTTCGTTCGTCTTAACCCTTGACTAATATTGCCTGACTCTCCAATGACCCCAAATGTACCACATACAAGACAATCATCCAGGCTTAACATTTCATCATTATCAGAATTGGTGTGAACCATTACCCATTTGGCGTGAAAGACTATGAGCAAGATTATGAAACTTTTGGTTGCGCTGGTTTGAATAGTTTCCAAACACACTGTATGCAAGGGAATGTTTCGTGATCAAAGTATGAGCTGCAATGCAGAAAGCTTAAAATGAAATATTTCTGGATAAGGATTCCGTTCCACTTTAATGGCTTCAACCTCATACTTTCATTTTTTTTTTTTTTTTGGCCCAAATCGGCCTCGCCTCTGAATATTTAAGGCCCGTAATTTCCTGTACTTTCATACCCCAATTTAACACCACACCTCCGCTGCACATAGATTCCACAAAGACACTTGAGAGATGTATTTCCGTGACGCATCTCCCATGAACTTAATCGCCTTCTTTTTTTTGTCCGTGGTAGCAGCAGAAGCGTGGGCCAAGTCCGGGACTCTGTATGTGTTCTATGCAGTATACCAAAATCAGAAGATCCCACTTTATAGCGTGCCCTATCAATTTGGCTGGCAGCTTGAAGAACCAGACTATAGGATAATGAATATCTTGGCCTATGGCCACGCTATGCGCCCAGTGGTGTTCCAAATGGAGGATGGTTACCTTGCCACGGTGAGTGAGTTTGGCAAGGAATACGTGGGCTACAGCAACGGCTTCATTGCATATGGTAAAGGGATTCAGCCGGAGCGATTTGCCTTTGACGAGCAGATGAAGCTTGTAAACGAATCCTTTCACTCGTGCGCATCGGCGAACACCAATGAGTTTTATATCTTCAAGGGCGAAAGCACATGTTTAGAATTGGATGTGTATCTCTGTCCATACGACCCAGAAACGGGAGTAAATGGCCCTTTTGAAGAGAGGGACAGGACTGGAGGGAATGAACTGAATGAAGAAGACTATGACTCCGACATGGAAACAGAAGAGGACATACCCAAGGCAGATTCCCCCAAAGAAGACCCTCCCAAGCCAGAGATTCCTAAAACAGACACCCCTAGAACTGATGTTCCTGACCCAGAGACTCAAGACCCGCAAACCGACAAAGAAAATCACCAACACAGGTCTGAACACCCACATCCGAAAGTACCTGAAGAAGAGCCTTCTGGTGAGGAGAAGCCAGACCTGGAGTTTGAACGTCCACCAAAGAATGACGCCAAGGCAGAAGAGGCCGACAAGACTGAAGAGACTGGGTCTAAGGACCCGGAGCGAAAAGCACCAGAGGAGCCTATAGCACGCAGAAATGATACTCAGCCTGATACATCAAAACCAAGAATAGATATTAAAGACGAGAATGAGAAGCATTCACCACCAAAAATCAATCCTGTGAAAGAACCATCGGAAATGGATAACAAGAATGGGGCTGGAGACACAGATGATGTTTCTGGGGTAGATATATCCAAGAATAAGCATAAGGAGGAGAAACATGGACCTAAAGATGAGAACCAACGGACCAATGAAGAAAACCAAACCACCAAGGACGGGAAAAAAGAGACTCTAGTGGATGGTGGCTCACAACCCATAGACGCAAAGTCGGTGGATGGACCCCCAAAGCATCAAGTGAATAAAGCTGTCGAATCAGGCAAGGCTCATCAGTCACACCCAGGATCATTGGAACAACCTAAAAGTGCCAGCAGTTCAGAAACAACTCATGCCAAAAATGACCCTATGAAATTGGATATCTCTTCTGGTGTCAGTAGATTTTCAGATCGTGAGTCCAAATCTGGTTTTGCCGAGTTTTCCACTCACGAGCTGGGTCAGTCCAAGGGCCTGTGGACAAGCAGCTCTGACATTCAGGGTTTCACTGGCCCTGAGTCTGCCACCAAAGGAGACAAAACGAACAAATTTGAAGATCACAAGGTTGAGGATGTGAAGGTTGAAGGTGATGCTGAGCACACGGCCTGTCCGTCTGTTGAATGTGAGATATCCAAAGACAGATGGAACACCTATACAGATTACACAACGATTTTTGCTGAACCCATTAAGGAGACTCATGGTGCTAGCCCCAAGTCTGGGCCAACTGAGAACGGAGCTCTAACTGGGGCTTCCAAGAAGGCGGAGAGGGAAACTGGAAACATTGAGGGTAAGCACGCTGGAAAAACTGGAACTAGAAACACTCAACCTGGGGATTCTCCAAAGACTGGAGCTAGAGATTCCGGGGATAAACAGGGAGATGCTAGAATATCCGCAAAAATTGACAGAATTGTTCAATCTTATAGAACTGGGGAACACCGTCAAGTAGGTCTGGGAGGAGATATGAGAAGCTCCGCCACCAACCTAAATAAAGGGACCAGTGAGTCAACCAAAATCCCTCCATTTTCAGGTTCGGCGCATAACAATATCTGGCGCCTGTGCATGTTGGGAGTGGCTTCTTTACTCCTGGTCACTCTTCTTGTATAGCTCCCATCTCCTTCGGTAGGTGCTACTTGAGTGAAAGAAAGTGTTCTAAACCTCAATCTTCTAACATGGAATAACAAAACAAAAAGAGTTTAATTCACAACCATTAATAGGAACGAGTGATAACACATCAGTAGCATGAGGTTAGACTTATTCAACCCCAACCACTGCGAAAGCATTTGGGACAATTTCTCTAATTGAGGAAATCGCTAATTGAGAACGAAAGTTAGGGGATCGAAAAGATACCGTCATAGTGTTAGCCATAAATTCTTCCGCCTAGGATCCTATTTTGACCATTTGGCACCTGGCGAGAAATCAAACATTCTTCAACCTAGTCATCCGATTCATCCTTCCCTACAGTTTCCACAATCTCAATATGAAGAGACCAACATCAAGCACCTCGGCTCTCCATTGCAGAACGTGAAACTGGGATAAGAAAAAGGAAAAATTTGTGGGTCCATTTCAGAGCGCAGTTATTCTTCGGCTTGGGCTCACTCACATGACGCATGCCATTAACAAATTTCTTTATGGCAGCTCTGTTACCGAGATCACCATCAACCGATGTCACTACTGCTGATCAGAAAGTTGAAACCCTTAATAAGAGCTTCTTTCGTCGTTTGGAGGAAGACAAAATCTTCGCCAAGATTGAGCATGGTGTTTTGGTGTCATAGACATCCAATGCAATTGGAGGGTCTATGTGCTCGTTTTCGTCACAAGGTTTTGGTTGAAGATGATAACTGGTCCTTTACCCTTTTCAGAACGAGCATCCAGGTGTCGTCCCTACTTTCATGCGATAGGCTTACTTGACGGATATTGAGGAGCGGTCACGGTTCAAGAAGACTTTCAACCATCAAAATGTCAGCCATTCAGAGTTGACTTCGTGGCTATTCCCGATAATATTTGACTTCTTATTTCAACATCTCAAGGACGGTTCTCAGGGCGGAACGGTTCTCGGGCTCGACTGAAGAGCAATGGGAAAATTATGCTGAAAAACGGGGTGTCTATCTCTTGGAGCTGAGAAGGGACCTTGTGAAGAGTGTCCAAGAACCGTATACAGATTCGGCTCAGCGGTGAAAAGACCGGACGTGTAATGAATATCTGTTTCAAAGCTGGAGCAAGTAAACCGAGGTTTACTATCACCATTTGGGGGCCAGTGCTACCATCAAGGACCTTGGTGGGACACGAGACTGGTAGCAATATGGGCAAAGTTCATGAACTCAGCTTGGACTCAACATTTTTTCATTGCTGAAAGTATTTCGGAAGATTTCAAAATGCCAGGGAGTCCCTCAATTTGAAATGCTGTTAAAAACCCTGATACTGCGTCTGAAGATTGGCCTTTGCAGATATACCAAAATGTTGTTAACTCATCGAGAATCAACAAAACACCGGGTATCAGATGTCCTGATGAATTGTCTCTTTTGGGGCCTGATTCAACACGCAAAACATTTCTTGCTTTGAGCCGTTCGATCGGCGACGCTTTCAGCTTGATCGCTTTAGAACGCGATAATTTTCAACCTATGTTTAGTGCATATCAATATACAAAGACATGTAGGTTGTTTCTCTAAGACTAAAGTCCCAAGACAGGGCAGCTGCTCGTATTATGCTATGGCGGTCTTCAAAATCCGGTACAGCACTAATATCCTGGGCCCACACAGCTCTTTCTAACAATCATCTTCAGGTCCCATTTGTTTAGGGCATGTAGATACCTCACTAGTCATTCAACATAAGTTGCTTGCCTCCTCAAATGCTAGGTACTAGTTGACCATATCTGTTTATGGCACATCTAGGAGGATCCGGGATACTTAAAAAGCTCACAAAAGGGCTAATCTAAACCACATGTTCCTGTCCCCTAAGCAGTTGCCACTGGTACCTAATTTCCGAATGCGTCGCGAAAGGCCTGCATCAAAATAAACGACCAAGACTAGTGTATGACGTTCCAAAAATCTAACACTTCAGATATCATTTCCAACCGGAGATCATATTGCATCTCGCGTGAAAGCAGAAAGCAGAAAGCAGAAAGCAGAAAGCAAAAGCAAAATCAATCTAGTCAGCATACAGTTGACAATGCTGTGAAGCAGATTGAAGGCCTGGACACATAGCAGTCCAGTCCGTCGATAAATAGGGACTCGAATATGGGAGTTTCTCGACGGCACTGGAAATTAACTAGTCTAGTTTGAGCACAGCTTACAGCATTATCTCAAACACTGTAGTTGACCATCTTTCTAAACCCTCGTCCCAACACAGGATTTAAGAAGTGAACATGATCGTGTCACGACCAGAACGGGATCTTAGAATTTCTTATAACAAAGTTCTCTACCAGATGTATATTGGAAAACTTAAATAGACAGAAAATCTTAAAGTCTATAAAAGCAGGGCGATCCTTCTGGTCTTATATACTTCTTGCAACTTCGGGTAACCTTTGAGGGATTTTTTGAAGCTGACGTTACAGATGTGAAACAATACGATCGCTTTTGTGACTGCGAAAAGTCACTGCATCTCACACGCGCCACCTTGCATGTGCATTAACCCGCAATATATAAGTGTCGTTGAATTCCCTCCAAACCGACTCCAGCAATAATCAACCACCTACTCAACCACCTACTCAACCACCTACTCAACCACCTACTCAACCACCTACTCAACCACAAACTTAGTCACTAAGTCAACCACCAGCTCAATCACTAAATCAACCGCCAGCTCAATCACTAAGTCATTATATGACTGGTATGCGTTGAGGCTAGGCCTAGACTTAGCTGGACTAGTGAAACATGTTGCGTTTCATGCAATTGTGGAGCGGCGATAACGTTTGCTAGATATAAACTCAACCTGAGTTTCTCTTTCGCCTCATCTCAATGATGGGAACTATCCCGTCTTATAAGCCAAAGCATATTGACCTCCAAGCAGCCAACATGCAGGCTGACTTAAATAATCGTCCTTACAGTGCTTTTGAAAACTATTCAAACCAGCGCGACAGAATGATTCAAACTGGCCCCACAAATGTTTCGAACCAAGAAGATAGAATGATTCAAACCAGTGCGACAAAACGATTCAAACCAAGAATTCATAAGTCTGGAACCCTCTCCAGTTCTATTCTGTTCGTTTTAGCCCTTGAGTGGTACGGCAAGACCCCAAATGTAGTGCATATGAGGCAATCCTCAAGATTTACATTTCAGAATAATGAACTTTCTTAAAGTTCGTATAAAATATTACGCCATGGTTTGAAAGAATGTGAGGGGTACGAAGCTTTTTGAATCATTGGTTTGTTTGATTTTGCTGCGTTAGTTTGAATATTTTTGCTGCGCTCGTTTCAATAGTTTTGGAAAACACTGTACTAAAAATTCCTTCTGATGTTGCAAAAGGGCTCATGTGCGAATGCATCAAGTGTTAAATCTAACACTTCCATGCACCTCAATTGACGTGGACACGTGAACCTGAACATTGCACTGGTGCCTCAGGCACGCGAGCATTACATACAGACGTTACAGTGTTTTTCAAAACTATTCAAACCAGCGCAATGAAACGATTCAAACCACACTAGCAAAATTCAACAAACCAATATTTGAAAATGTTCCATACCTCTCCAGTTCAGTACCGTCCGTTTTGCCCCATCACTGGTACTGCAAAACTCATAAATATACTACATCTGAGGCAAATCTCAAGATTTACCTTTCAGAATAATCTTTCTAATGAAGGGTGGTGTGGAACTATTATGCCATGGTTTGAAAGACTGGGCGGTATGAACCTTTTTGAATCATTGGTTTGTTTAATTGTGCCGCGTTGGTTTGAATAGTTTCGAAAAACACTGTACGCTGCGAACTACGCCCACAGATTGAGTACAGTGTTTTCGAAACTATTCAAACCCGCACGATAAAAAGATTCAAACCACACTAGCAATACAGTCTTTTTTGAAACTATTCAAACCAACGTGCAAAAATGTTTCGTACTCCCCAAATGGTAATGTTTCACACCAAGGTTGATTGGAATTCACTATTCTGAAAAGTTAAATCTGGATGATTGTCTTTTATGTAGCACATTTGGGTGATTTGGGAGTCTTTCAATATCAATCAAGGGTCAACATAGATGGAATTGAATTAGAGGGGTACGAAACCTTTTGAATTATGGTTTGTTTAATTTGCTAGTGTGGTTTGAATTCTTTTATGGCCCGGGTTTGAATAGTTTTGAAAAACACTGTACAGTCTTTTTTGAAACTATTCAAACCAAAGCGACAAAATGTTTCACAATCCTTCGCACACTCTTTCAAACCAAATGTTCACACCAACTTTTAGAATTCAATGTGATGAAAGTTAAATCTGGATGATTGTCTAATGGCTAATAAATCTAGGAGTCCTGAAATATTAGTCAAGGCTTAAAACCGAAAAGAACTGGAGTGAAAGGCGTACGATACAGTGTTTTTGAAAACTATTCAAACCAGCGAGACAGAATGTTTCAAACTGCCCCCAAAAAATGTTTCGAACCAACAAGATCGAATGTTTCAAACCAGTGTGACAAAACAATTCAAACCAATAATTCAAAAGTTCCTGTTCTGTTCTGTTCGTTTTAACCCTTCACTGGTACGGCAAGACCCCAAATGTAGTACATATCACTGTACTATGAAGTACTATTTACGATGAAGTACTATTTACGATGAAGTACTATTACTATGAAGTACTATTTACTATAAAGTACTATGTACTATTGGTACTGCTTTAAATGGTGAATCCTCAAGATTTAAATTTCAGAATAATGAATTTTATTAAGGTTGGTGTAAAACATTACGCCATGGTTTGAAAGACTGTTGGTACGAAGCTATTTGAACTATTGGTTTGTTTAATTTTGCTCCGTTAGTTTGAATAGTTTGGTGCGCTCGTTTTAATAGTTTTGAAAAACACTGTACTTTTTGAACGATTGATTGTTTAATTTGCTAGTGTGGTTTGAATCGTTTTATCACGCTGGTTTGAATAGTTTTCAAAAATACTGTATTATAGAAACCAATAATTCAAAAAGTTACTGTTTTAAATATTTAATTAGGACTTCACATAAACCGCTTATTTCAAGTCCTTGATCCTTAGCATTTTTTTGGTCATAAGTACAAAACTTTTTGACTTATCAGTGTTTAATTTGCTAGTGTAGTTTGAACATCTTGCTGCGCTCATTTGAATAGTTTTGAAAAATACTGTACAGGTAAAAAGATTCAAACCACACTAGTAAATTATTCAAACCAATAATTCAAAACGTTTCGTACCCGTCCAGTTCAGTTCCGTTCGTCTTAACCCTGGATGAATATGAAGACTCCCAAATGACCCCAAATGTACTTCATATAAGGCAACTCTCCAGATTCAACATCTCATCACAGTGAATTCTAATGAAAGTTGGTGTGACCATTTGGTTTGTACAGTGTTTTCGAAACCATTCAAACCCACACGATAAAGAGATTCAAACCACACTAGCAAAATGTTTCAAACCAAGAACTTAAAGAGTTTCGTACCCCTTCCAGTTCAAATCCGTCCATTTTGCGCCTTGACTAATATTGCAAGACTCCTGAATTTATACAAGACAATCGTCAGATCAACTTTTCTCCACATTGAATTTTATTAAATCTGGCGTGACGCATTCACCATTTGGTTTGAAATTGGGCGAAAGAGTACGAAACATTTTGCTGTGTTGGTTTGTATAGTTTTCAAAAACATTGTACTTCATGCTAGTATGGTTTGAATCGTCTTATCGGGCTGGTTTGAATAGTTTTGAAAAACACTGTATTACGCGGGTTTGAATAGTTTTAAAAAATACTGTACAGGTAAAAAGATTCAAACCACACTAGCAATTTATAGAAACCAATACAGTGTTTTTGAAAACCATTCAAACCAACACAGCAAAATGTTTCGTACTCCTTCGCAGTCTTTCAAACCAAATTCACACCAACTTTCATTAGAATTCAAGATTCTGAAATGTTGAATCTGGAGGTTTGCCTTATATATAGTACATTTGGGGGTCTTGCAATATCAATCAAGGGTCAAAATACATGGAGCTGAAGTAGAAGGAGTACGAAACCTTTTGAGTTATTGGTTTGTTATTTTGCTAGTGTGGTTTGAATCGTTTTATGGCACGGGTTTGAACAGTTTCGAAAAACACTGTAATTCAAAACGTTTCGTACCCGGCCACTCCATTCCCTTTGGTTTGAACCTTGACTAATATTGCAAGGCTCCTAAATTTATTACCCATTAGACAATCATCCAGATTAAGATTTCATCAAACTGAATTCTGATTAAAGTTTTTTTGATTAAAGGTAGTGTGAACATTTGGTTTGAAACACTGTGCGAGGGAGTACAGTGATTTTCGAAACTATTCAAACCCGCACAATAAAACATTCAAACCACACTAGCAAATTATACAAACCAATAATTTATAGACTTTAATACCCCTTTCACTCCATTCCGTCCGTATTATCCCTTGATGAATATTGCAAGACTCCAAAATGACCCCATATAAGACAATCATCCAGATTTAACATTCATTACATTGGATTCTAATGAAGTTGATGTGAACATTTTGGTTTGAAAGACTGTGCGAAGGAGTAGGAAACATTTTGCTGAGTTAGTTTGAATAGTTTTCAAAAAAACTGTACGAAACATTTTGCTGTGTTGGTTTGAACAGTTACAGTGATTTTGAAAACTATTTAAACCAGAGACAAAATGTTTCACAATCCTTCGCACAGTCTTTCAAACCAAATGGCGTAATGCTTCACACCAACTTTATTTAAAATTCAATGTGATGAAATGTTCAATCTGGATGATTGCCTTATACATACTATATTTGGGAGACATTTGGGAGTCTTTCAATATTATTCAAGGGTCAAGACGAACGGAACTGAAGTGTGACGGGTACGAAACGTTTTGAATTATTGGTTTGTCTAATTTGCTAGTGTGGTTTGAACATTTAGTCGCATTCATTTGAATACTTTTCAAAAACACTGTATACACTGTACAGTGTTTTTCAAGACAATTCACACCCGCACGATAAAAAGATTCAAACCACACTAGCAATATTAAAGAAACCAATAATTCAAAAAGTTACTGTTTTGAATATTTAATTAAGACTTCACATAAACCGCTTATTTCAAATCTTTGATCCTTAGCATTTTTTTGGTCAGAAGTACAAAATCTTTTGACTTATCAGTTTGTTTAATTTTGCTAGTGTGGTTTGAACATTTTGCTGCGCTCATTTGAATAGTTATGAAAAACATTGTAAGAAGGTGCGTAGTACGAACCATTTTGCTGCGCTGGTTTCAATAGTTTCGAAAAACACTGTACGCTGCGAACTACGCCTACGGCCAGCAAGTGCTCGGCACTGCACATACCACACGACCACCTATTCTTCCTCCATCCTATTTCTAGTAGGCCACTCACGCTCCGCACATACTCCTGGTAAAAAAACACCACTCAACTACTTCACTTGATTTTTGTTATTCAGCATGCGGGTCTTGGTCAGCGACAACCCCCGTACCGTGGCCTTGGCGTCGGCGTCCCATAGCCTTGTTTTCCGCCAGATCTCCGGTGGAACTGCGCCGCAGGCCGAGGTGCTGATTGTGCTGTTGGACGAAACCACCCTGCTGAATGGCTATACCGTGATATCGGGGAGACCGGTGTACGGGTGCTTGGGCCTTGTTTGTGTCCAGGCCCAGATTTTTTTGGCCGTCATTTCGGCGGCTCTGCAGAACGTGGCCAGACCGCTCGCCTATGAGTCTGTCGACCGGATTTGGGGCGTGGACTTTGTGGCCTTGGCGCTGCCGGAATGGGACTTGGTCACCTTGGATACTGCAGGCATGCCTGTTTCGGGGTTATCTGAAGATTCGGACCTGGAAACGGCTCGCGTGGTGCATCCGTGTTTCGAGTTCAAAAAACTCCTTTCCAACGGCTCGTTCTACTACTCCAACGATTTCGACTTGACTTCGCTTCTCCTGACGCGAGGCGTGGTGCCGGAAAAACTCCATGCCACGCAAAACCCGGACTCGTTTACCCCCGTCAATGTCAAACACTACCAGGAACAATACATGTGGAATACGTTTTTGATGGGCGAGTTGCTCAAGTTCAGGGACAACTTGGGGCCGCAGTCCGTGGATATCATCAACCGCAACCGCTTCTTTACTACTGTCATCAGGGGGTTTGCTAAGACTGTCAGGATTGGAGGTTCCGACTGTATCACCATTATCTCCAAGCAGTCGTGGAAACGTGCAGGCACACGGTTCAATGCCCGGGGAATTGACGATGATGGCAATGTCGCCAATTTCGTGGAAACTGAGTTCATCTATAATAACCGCTCACTGGACCAGATCTTTTCCTTCACCCAGATCAGAGGCTCGGTGCCTGCTTTTTGGGAGCAGGATTCCACGCTCATCAACCCCAAAATCACCATCACCAGGTCCACTGAAGCCACACAGTCTAGCTTCGATAAACATTTCAGAGAAATCTGCAAAAAATACAGTTCCTGCCATATTGTCAACTTGCTCTCCAAGACAAAAACCCTGGAGGCTGACATTCTGCGCAGATACACAGACTTGCTCCGTACACTGCCTCTTAGACAAGAGCTTTCATATAGTCACTTCGACTTTCATGCCGAAACAAAGCCTCTGAGTGGAGGTTTTGCAGGAGCAACCAAGATCTTGCCAATGATCCGTGAATCCTCTGAGCTTTTTGGCTGGTTTGACTACGATACGGAGAAGAACGAGGTGGTCACGAGGCAAAACGGTGTGTTTAGGATCAACTGTTTGGATTGCTTGGATAGAACCAATTTGATTGAGCAAGTGATTTGTCTTTCCATAGTGGAACACATTGCCAAGGACCATTCTTCGTCCTACTCCAATAGAATGCGTTTGGATGAGTTAACTACAAAACACAATACATTATGGGCAGACAATGGAGATGCCATTTCTCAGATTTACACGGGAACTAATGCGCTCAAGTCGTCGTTTTCCAGATCGGGAAAAATGAACATTGCAGGTGCTCTTTCGGACGTGACCAAGTCCGTTTCCAGAATGTACCAAAATACATTTGTGGATGGCAAGAAACAATCGGTCATTGACACTATGCTTGGCAAAGACAGCCGCCTCTCCATCCCGGTGCAGATATATGACCCAATTAACGAATACGTGACGGAGAAAATTAAACAGGCCGAGGCTACGTTCACTACGTATGGAGCCATGACCTTATTTGCAGGAACATATAATGTGGCAGCAGCATCTCCTGCAGCCAGCCAGGATCTTATGAAGTGGATTTTTCCCCCTGAAAATGCAGGCCAGCCTTCGCCTGACATTTATGCTTTGGGGTTACAGGAATTGATTGAGTTGAATGCAGGTTCCATCCTAGCAGCCGACTCCTCCAAGCCTGCACAATGGGGAGCACTTTTCCAGCGTCTTTTGAATTCGGGCCAAGACGAGTATTTGCTTCTAAGAACCGAGTGCATTGCATCTATGAGTCTCTTCTTTTTTGTCAAGAAATCTAGTGTGGATAAAGTTACTGAGGTGTCGGGATCCTCCAAAAAAACAGGAATGGGAGGCATTACAGCCAATAAGGGTGCATGTGCAGTCCGGTTCAAGTACTGTTCCACGAGTTTTGCTCTTGTCACATCCCATTTGGCTGCAGGAGTCAATGCTACGGTGGAGAGGTACAATGATTATGCATCCATAGCCCTGGGCCTCTCTTTTACTAGAAACTATACGATTGGAGACCACGATAATATCATCTGGTTTGGTGATTTCAACTTCCGCATCAACCTTCCCAATGATCAGTGCAGATACTTGATCAAAAATGGGGCTTTTGACGAGTTGCAGAATGCTGACCAGTTGACGTTGGCCATGAGAGAAAGAGGTGGTGCTTTCCATGGATTCAAAGAACCCCGGGTGCTTTTTTATCCAACCTACAAATACGATCGGGGAACTTCCGAGTATGACTCTTCGGAAAAGCAAAGAGTGCCTTCATGGACAGACCGGGTGGTGTACAGGTCGAAAGGCAACAATGCTATCAGGCCTATAAACTATAGTGCCGTGCTCGATGTTATGATCAGTGATCATAAGCCTGTGTTTTCAACGTTCGAATGCAAAGTGACTATTGTGGATGAAGCCAAAAAGAATGCCCTTTCGCTTCAATACTATAACGCCTATAAGACTGAGCATGGCATGGTTCCGGAAGAAACATCGACGGAGTCATTTGCATACTCCGCCTCCACGTCATTCAGTCTGGAGGCCTTGTCGGAGCTTAATCTATTGGAGCTAGAGGGACCTGCACCCAAACTTCCTTCCAGATCCAATACCTTGGTTAATACACTTCCAAGGCGTGTTCCTCCCCCACCGCTCAGTCGAAAGGCCACTCCTGTTTCTGCAAGCGAAAGAATGGAACGCCAGGACCTGAAACCAGACCAGAACCAACGCAAGGTGCCCCCAGTGCCTCCTGCACGCAACACCCCTAGCCATTTGGAGCATTTGGCTTTTAACTCCGCTCCTCTAGTGCCTACAGATTCGGGTTCGAACCTTCCGTCCAGGACTTCCAGTGTGAATCTGAGGAAAATTGAATCAAGCGAATCGAACCGGCTGAAAGTGGATCCCAAGGTGGAGGCTGTGTCGGACTCACCCTTGTCTAGACTTGAACAGACGCTCTCGAAGTTGGAGTCCACTTCTCTGTCTGCTCTGTCGCGAATGGAATCAAATGCTCTGACGTTGTCATCTCAGAAGACCGAGACGAATAGCATGAAACCAATGAAGCCGATAAAACCTCAGAAATTGTCATCGGCCAAGCTTGATGAGACAGAAAAAAACCAGTCCAGCCAAAGTCAACCCAATCAAGCGCAAGCCCTGGACCAAGCACAATTGCAACCCCTTCTGGCACAGTCGACTCTGGCGGTGGCTCAAAAGTTGGCAGGAATCCCTCAAAGTGCACCCACTCAAAGTGTGTCGACTCTGGCACTGCCTCGGCCTGTCAATGGCAATGGAGTGCGTGCGCCTCCACCTCCGCCAGCTCGTACTGCTCAAGGAAGAAACCTCATGGCAGACTGGCAACCAATGGTTCCTCAGTGAGCGATTGCATGGACAGTACAGACAAGGGCCAGACATCTAGAGAAGCATCTGGAATAGCATCAGAACAACAAACTCATCTATTCTCGAGTCTAGTCTAGTGTAGGGCCTAGTCTAGGGTTAGTCTATTCAAGTCTAATGTCTAGTCTAGGGCCGAGGCTCCTACTCAACCATTCGTTACCTAGTAACAGCCATTGAGTCCTGTCATAATCAGAATATTGTCTTTATTTCAGCCAGTCATGACATCTATGATCATCTACCGCGTCTGCTGATATGCCACATGGTGTATTGATGAGTGGCATTTGTGGCTGCGATACTTGGACTGCTATTCTATATCGACTGTACCAGGGACGATATCCAAAGATGGATGTATGGTCTGGTCACATGACTTTGATGGATGTATGGTCTGGTCACATGACTTTGGTCACATGATAAAACAGTGACACCTACACTTCTTCCAAATCGAATTCACAGCCACAACCATCCCGGAAGCTTTCAGCCTTACATACGAGCGTACCACATCTATGTCTACACCATCGGGGCAGGGTTTGCGCTCTGCTTAGATTGTAGCGTAAACCTAGTTATATGCAGTACCTCACATCATATGCAGTCCAGAAACATTTCACGTAACAGTCGCAACATTTCACCCAAACCACCCAAACTACCACGCCCAAATGTCCAAGCGGATCAAAAACGTATCCATATCGGTCCCCATACTATACGGCAACTCGGCGCTCAAGCTTCTGCCCGAAAAACGCACCGAAAAAACCCCCGTTGACCACACGCACGAGTGGACAGTGTTCCTCAAGCCCGTAGTCAACGATGTGGACCTAACACCCCTTATCAAAAAGGTCACGTTCAAGCTCCACGAAACCTACGAAAACCCCGTTCGTTCCGTGGAGGCGCCGCCGTACCAGGTCACCGAAACCGGCTGGGGAGAGTTTGAAATCGTCATCAAGATCCACTTCCATTCCGGTGCAGAGTTGGGCATCAACGAGAAGAACTTCCAGATCTTCCATGGCCTCAAGCTACATCCTTACAACCCGCAGGCGCCTCAGAGACCCAATGGTGAAGTCCACTCGGTTTTATTCGACGAGTTGGTGTTCCAGGAACCCACAGAGGCCACGTTTGAGATCTTGACCCGCAAACCTCTGAACCTCTTGCCCTACAAGTATTCCAGTCCCGATAAGAGCGACCAGGAGTACTTGCGGATCACGGAGGGTGACGAGTTGGCCCGGTTGGATATATACACGCGGAAAATTCGGGAGGAAATCGAGACCCAGAGGAACGAGTATAAGCAGTTGGAGCAGCAACGTCTAGCGTTGATGGATTAAGTTGATTAGTTCTGGGGGGTTACCACAAGTAACTTTTTCACTTTCCCTTTTCGTTTCCCTTCCTCCTTTTCCCTTTCCTGTTCTTTCCCTTTTTCTTTTTCTTTTTCTGAAAACGTG
This sequence comes from Metschnikowia cubensis, assembly GCA_002374405.1. Lineage (NCBI taxonomy): Eukaryota > Fungi > Ascomycota > Pichiomycetes > Serinales > Metschnikowiaceae > Metschnikowia > Metschnikowia cubensis. Next base: position 36,214 of record NKZA01000061.1, read on the forward strand.
GCAACAGTGACAGCAATGTTAGTGGTAATTATCTGGTACTACTATGATTGAAAAAGGCTTGCTTTGTCTTGCACGGACCAGATGTTTCTGACCAGAGGCCTAATCACTTCAAAGTTGAAGTTTAGGATTTGTGATTCCCAAGAGATTCTGGTATCGGAAGACTTCAAGGACTCGAATTTGCCCGAGATGGTTTCCATTATTGCTGAATTTATCCATAAGGAAGCAAAGTGGTACCGCAATCCCGAGGTCTATGTCAACTCGCAAGATCACATTCCACGACCCACCACTTAGACTCCACAAATGTGTTAGGCAAAGTGTCGGATAAACTCTCCAAGTACTTTGTTTTCCATACGCCTCAATCATGTACGGACATCAGTGCCGTTTAAGGCCCCAGAATTCAGTTACGTCAACTATGCTTTGATCTGGCCCATTGTCGCATACATCAACCTGCGAAGCAGATTCATATCAAATCTCGTGTGGTCAGGAATATCCAGGACTTTTCGGGCTTGCAGACACTCCACGACCCGTTGTCGGACGATATTCTGGAGCATGTATACGATGGTTTTGTCAACTATGTTGCAGATGATGGGAACAGATTGATTCGCATGAGGAAGGTAGCGTTCCGGTCCGTGCAGCTTGGTGCAGGTGGTGGTGTTTGGGCATTGACATAATGTCTTTGGCCTATAACCTTAATTCAAGCACCAACAGTGCAATTTATGTGGCTAGACTTACCAAAGAGAGGAGAAGGACCGAGTCTCCTGCCGACATGAAGCCCTCGAGCTTATTCGGTAACTATAATAGGCGTCGATGTGCCACGCCTTTACACACCCATTGAAATCAAGCACTCATCCGTATGCAGTGTATACAGTGCCAATGGGAAGATAAGTGGAGGAAATTTCAAGAAATTTTTACATATACTGGATGTGAGGATCTGAGACTTATCCAAGGCGATGCTCAGGTGTACCAAGCCACAATTTCTAACCATAATAAGCATGTTGTGGGGCAGCTACCAGGACCCGATTAAAGGTGGAGCCATTACAAAGTGGTGGGTTCTTGTTAAGTCAAGAGAAAGTGGTGGGTTCTTGTCAAGTCAAGACAAAGTGGTGGGTTCTTGTTAAGTCAAGAGAAAGTGGTGGGTTCTTGTCAAGTCAAGACAAAGTGGTAAGTTCTTATGGAGCCAAGACAAAGTGGTAGTTCTTATGGAGCAAAACAAAGTGGTGGGTTCTTTTGGAGCCAAGACAAAGTGGGGGATTGTTAACGTCTTGCACTACGTTACTTTTGTTGGTTGATGATTTCTCTAGCGGAAGAAATTTACCTACATTGCGGTGTGGCCTACGCAACTGGACGTTGCCACGCTCTTGAGGAACCCTTCACATTTGTCGGGTTTATCCTATTGTGACCTGGCTCTTTTTTCGTCCTTGGAGCTTGTACCATGGTGACTGAGGAGATGGCGCTAGACATGGTCAGATCAGACGGGGTGGGTTCATAATAGGGGGAGTTGCCTCCATAGACTACACTAAGTGAGTAGTGATATAGAATCCATGATTATAGACTACCATGGTCGGTAGCAATCAGGGCCAATTTACATAGTTTTTCACACTATTCAAACCAGCGCAATAAAACGAGCAAAATTAAGCAAACCAACATTTCAAAAAGTTCGTACCCACTTCAGTTCCGTCCGTCCCCGTTTTTGACCCTTGATTAATATTGAAAGATTCCCAAATGTCTCCCAAATGTACTGCATATGAGGCAATCATCCAGATTTAACATTTCAGAATAGTGGTTTCTAATGAAAGTTGGTGTGAAACATTACCATTTGGTTTGAACAATTTGCGAAGGAGTACGAAACATTTTGTCGCTTTGGTTTGAATAGTTTTCAAAAACACTGTACAGTGTTCAAAACGATTTACACCAGCTCTATAAAACAATTCAAACCACACTAGCAAATGAAACAAACCAATCATGCAAAAAGTAGCGTACGCCTTTCATCCAGTTCCTTTCGGTTTGAACCTTGACTAATATTTCAAGACTCTTAAATTTATTACATATAAGACAATCCTCCAGATTTAAGATTTCGAAATATTGAATTCTAAAAGTTGGTGTGAAACATTACCATTTGGTTTGAAAGATTTAAGAAGGAGTACAGTGTTTTTGAAAACGATGCAAATCAGCAGAACAAAATGTTTCGTACTCCTTCACACAGTCTTTCAAACCAAATGTTCACACCAACTTTAATCAAAATTCAATGTGATAAATGTTAAATCTGGAGGGATGCCTTATCTGCAGTACATTTAGGATCATTTGGGAGTCTTTCCATATTCATCACGGGTTAAGGCGAAAGGAATGGAGTGGCACGGGTACAGTGTTTTTCGAAACTATTCAAACCAAAGTGGCAAAATGTTCATACTCCCCAAATTGTAATGTTTCACACCAACTTTCATTAGAATTCACTATCCTGAAATGTTAAAGCTGTTGAGAGTTATAATATACACTCCCGTATTCTGGAACGGTTATCAGGTTAAGTTCCAACTATTCATTTTAGTGTGAAACTTTAGTCATCATCTTTAATCATGTATATTAGGATCTGTCTCCAAACCTAGACTCCGACATCTTTATTCTCCATTTCTGTCCTCCTACTATGAGGATTCTCGTCCCTTCTTATAGACTCCATCTGTCCCGGTCCTTCGTCTACTACGCCCATTGTCTCTGCAAGCCAATGGCCAAATCTAGACGAGAACTAGACGAGAGCTAGACGAGAGCTAGCCAAAAACTTTTCCTTTGTTTCATCTGTAATCAATCACTTGAGCATGCAGTACACTCACATGGGCTGATGCATTCATCCCATTCAGTACACTCACGTGTACTGATGCCTCAAGTTCAACAAAAACTGGAGGACTGTCTTGTATGTAGTACCTTTGAGAAGATTCGAGAGTACAGTGTTTTTCAACTCGATAAAACGATTCAAACCACACTAGCAAAATTAAAGAAACCAATACTTCAACACGTTACTGTTTTTAACATTCAACTAAGACTTCACATAAACAGCTTATTTCAAATGCTTGATCCTCAGCATTTTTTTGGTCATAAGTCGAAAACTTTTTGACTTATCAGTTTGTTTAATTTTGCTAGTGTGGTTTGAACATTTCGCCGCGTTCATTTGAATAGTTTTCAAGAACACTGTATTTTAATATCAATCAAGGGTCAAAACTGACGGAACTAGAGTGAAAGGGGTACGAAACTCTTTCATTTATTGGTTTGTTTAATTTTGATAGTGTGATTTGAATAGTTTTGAAAAATATTGTACGAAACTCTTTAAATTATTGGTTTGTATGATTTGCTAGTGTGGTTTGAATCTTTTTATCGTGCGGGTTTGAAGAAAGTCTTTCTTAAAACAAATCAAACCTGCGCTAGAAAAAGATTCAAACCACACTAGCAAATTAACAAACCCCACTAGCAAATTAACAAACCCCGCTAGCAAATTAAACAAACCAATCATTCTAAAAGTTACTGTTTTTAATATCTAATTAAAACTTCACATAAACAGCTTATTTCAAGTCCTTGATCCTTAGCCTTTTTAGTCCTAAGTACAAACTTTTTGACTTATCAGTTTGTTTAATTTGCTAGTGTGGTTTGAACCTTTTGCTGCGCTCATTTGAATGGTTTTCAAAAACACTGTACAATTGTTTCGTACTCCTTCACATAATCTTTCAAACCAAATGTTCACACCAACTTTCATTAGAATTCAACATTCTGAAATGTTAAATCTGGACGATTGCCTTGTACAGTGTTTTTGAAAACTATTCAAACCAACACAGCAAAATGTTTCGTACTCATTCGCACAGTCTTTCAAACCAAATGGTAATGTTTCACACCAGCTTTAATAAAATTCAATGTGATGAAAATTTGATCTGATGATTGTCTTATATAAATTCAGGAGTCTTACAATATTAGTGGGGGCTCAAAACCGGCTCAAAACCGAAAGGAACTGGAGTGGAGGGGTACGATGTTTTTGAATTACAGGGTTTTTCGAAACGATTCAAACCAGTGCGATAAAAAGTTTCAAACCACACTAGCAAATTTAAACAAACCAAGAATTTAAAGAGTTTCGTACCCGTGCCACTTCATTCCTTTCGCCTTAACCCTTGATGAATATTGCGGACTCCTAAATCTATTACATACAAGACAATCATCCAGATTTAACATTTCAGAATACCAAATTCTAATGGAAGTTGGTGTGAACATTCGGTTTGAAATATTGTGCGAAGGAGTACGAAACATTTTGCTGTGTTGGTTTGAATGGTTTTGAAAAGCACTGTATTAGTTTGTTTAATTTGCTAGTGTGGTTTGAATTGTTTGATGGCGCGGGTTTGAACAGTTTCGAAAATCACTGTAGTTTCGAAAAACACTGTACCAAACATTTTGTCTCGCTGGTTTGAGTAGTTTCAAAAAACACTAAGGCTTTTCTGGTGCGCCTTCGCACTTGGGTGCAAAATTGCGAATGTCAAAAGCGAACACTTCCCTTGGCGCGACAATACAGTGTTTTTGAAAACGATTCAAATCAGCAGGACAAAATGGTTCGTACTCCTTCACAGTCTTTCAAACCAAATTCACACCAACTTTCATTAGAATTCAAGATTCTGAAATGTTGGGTCTGGACGATTGCCTTATATGTAATAGATTTGGGAGTCTTGCAATATTCATCAAGGGTCTAAACTGACGGAATGGAATGAAAGGGGTACGAATCTACAAATTATTGGTTTGTTTAATTTGCTAGTGTGGTTTGAATCTTTTTTTCGTGCGGGTTTGAATCGTTTTAGAAAATACTGTAGTACAGTGTGTTTCGAAACTATTCAAACCAACGAGGCAAAATGCTTCGTACTCCCCAAGTGGTAATGGTTAACACCAACTTTCATTAGAAATCACTATTCTAAAATGTTAAATCTGGATGATTGCCTCATATGTAGTACATTTGAGGTCGTTTGGGAGTCTTGCAATGTCAATCAAGGATCAAACCGGTCGGAATGGAGTGGAAGGGGTACGAAACTTTTTGAATGATTGGTATACTTTTTTTGCTAGTGTGGTTTGAATCTTTTTTTCTTGCGGGTTTGAATAGTTTCGAAAAACACTGTATCGCGCGGGTTTGAATAGTTTTAGAAAATACTGTAGTAAATTGGGCTCACCGACCTTCTACAGTGTATTTCAAAACAATTCAAACCCGCACGATAAAAAGATTCAAATCACACTAGCAATATTAAAGAAACCAATAATTCAAAAAGTTACTGTTTTGAATATTAAATTAAGACTTCACATAACCCGCTTATTTCAAGTCCTTGATCCTCAGCACTTTTTTAGTCATAAGTACAAAACTTTTTGACTTATCAGTTTGTTTAATTTTGCTAGGATGGTTTGAACATTTTGCTGCGCTCATTTGAATAGTTATGAAAAACACTGTATACGATTAGAGTATACGATGCAACTACAAAATTGGCGAGAGGGAGGACGATTGTTGAACAGTTTCCGGGCATCGGCATAACGCCAAGTTGAGTTCCTGCTCCGCAGTACAGTGTTTTTGAAAACTATTCAAACCAGCGCTACAAAATGTTTCGAACCAAGAAGATAGAATGATTCAAACCAGTGCGACAAAAGATTCAAACCAATAATTCAAACGTTTCAAACTAATAATTCAAAAGATTCAAACCAATAATTCAAACGTTTCATACCTCTCCACTTCAGTTCCGTCCGTTGTAGCCGTTTACTGGTTCTGTAAGATTCCAGATGTAGTACATATAAGACAATCCCTAGATATAAGATTTCAGAACATTGAATTCCGAAGAGAATTGGTGTAAAACATTATCATTTGGTTTATGAGACTGTACGAAGGGTCACGAAACTTTTTGAATGATTGGTATACTTCATGCTAGTGTGGTTTGAATTGTTTTGCCACGCTGCTTTGAATAGTTTTGAAAAGCACTGTACTTAGTCTTATGGCTAACCTGACTTATGGCTGACTTAAGACTAAGTACAGTGCTTTTCAGAACTATTCAAAGCAGCGTGGCAAAACAATTCAAACCACACTAGCATGAAGTATACCTCTATGAAAAGTCTGTTAGGTCATTTTCAGGAAATCCCCATTGTACATGAATAGAGGCTTAAATGGAACCCCCCTAAGACTTTTCGTCAGGTCTGCTTGAAAAACAATAGAAGAAGCCAGCAATTCTTATATGGAACACCCTATCTGACTTGATAAGTTGTAGCGATATCAATGAATTCTGATACTACAGCGTCTCGCTAAACCATTCAAACCACATTATCGTCGTCGAACAAACCCACTGATTCCATGGTTACAAATCCCATCTTACACTTTTTTTCAGAGCAGACATCGTGATGAGTGATCATCGGACTAGTTTTCATTATTGAGTATCTCCAAATTAACCCAGAGACGGAACGTGTCTGCTTCTGCTGTGCCCCAAGTTACGAAGTCGTCCAGATCCAGCATGGAGACGCTGAACAATAACTCTAGTTCCGATTATGTGCGCCATAAGCAGTTTTATGATGAGCAGGTATCGGCAGCACGTGAAACAGCCATCCAGGCAGAGAGGAAATCATTGGCTTCCATCTACATTCTTTGTCGTGTGCTCATCGAAGTTGTCAAGCAAACAACCTTAGATGCTCTAGGTGTGGACTTGTCCCGGAAGCTCGAGGAGATTGTGTATAATCAGCTCAAAACCACAGACCCAGTGGCCACCAGTGAATCGTTTGTGCGCCTGGCCAACTGGAACCTTTTCTCCCGGCTCCTCGGGTTCATGTCGGAGAAATCCTTCCTTAATGTCAGTGACCGGTTCATTGCAGATCTCGAGAAGGTGCCTGTTCTTGTGAAACACGATGACGAACCCAAAACTCATCTTCTCATCCACGGTATGAGGTACCTAAAGTTGACCAATTATCCTTTTGAAAAGTTCGAGGAAAGTGCTGAGTTTGTGCAGTCCTTGACCAAATTCTTCTGCAAAATGGGGAATCCAGTGTTTCCAATGACAATGAAAAAGCATGAGATAACCAAGATGTATACAGACCGGCTGAATGTCATCATGGAATTGGGAGTGAGTGTTAAGCCCAAATCGTTGAAAATGGACTGAGCAGGTTACCTCTTCTGATTTCCTTAACAGAGACGTTCTTGACGTTGAAACCAACATTGTCACCTGGGACACCCTCGGTCAATTGCTCGTGGTGCATCTCGACGGACTTGACTTCAGTGGTGACACCAGCTGGGGCAAAGGTGACAACCATACCGGCCTTGATGACACCGGTCTCATACTTCATGCTAGTGTGGTTTGAATTGTTTTGCCACGCTGCTTTGAATAGTTTTGAAAAACACTGTACTTAGTCTTATGGCTGACTTAAGGCTGACTTGTGTGTAGTTCTACCGTGTTTTAGTATTGCTCTACAGGGATATGTGTATTGGACCTTGGTAAGGTGAATGCCTGAGGCCAAGTCAAGGGTTATGGTGGCTGGATGGCCATAGGACCTTGGGTCGTCTCCACCCAAGGTAGGTCTAATAGAGTAAGAGTATAGACTAAGAGTAGCAGGGTATGACAGAGATAACAGGGTAACAAAGATAACAGGGTAACAAAGATAACAGGGTAACAGGGTAACAGAGATATCAGGGTAACAGAGTATAATGATTTAGTTTACTGTTCACTGTTCCCAAGCCTTCATTTCCGTCAGAATACTAATCAAAGATTATTACATAGAATACTTCAAATTTGAAGGGGATAAGTCAAACTCCGGACATCTGATCTGCCCTCAAAAACCATTAGTTCTTTACTAGAGGAAATCTGAGATGAGTACGGATGTCAATGGTCAAGTCCCCTTAGCTTGGTCCGAATCACCTACGCTGTAGGTTCTGTCGGGCTCACCATTTGACACATAAGCCTCGGTTGCACTAAGATTTTTCTGTCAGCTCAAAAGAAGGAACATAATTCAGTTCATGCTCTTCCAAAAAAAAGTAGATTATTAGGTCACAGGACATACCCCATAGATCATATAGTCATCCTCACCATTTATAAAGAGAGTTAGATTCTTCCTGTTAGTCAGGTACCCAGTTTATGTTTTTTGTGACTTCCAAAAGGAGAATGCGAGGTATTGAAATACCTGACAACAGCACCTTCTAACCAATGGGCATTGGGTGCTTGGTTTCAATAATCAATATGGGCCTAGGTAGCATGGTGTATAATTATGAGCACTGTTCTGGTGCGCTAGACCGGAATTGAGGGCCGCGGCCGGAATTGTCCAGCTACAGTACCTCCAAAAGCCCCAAGGCCAAAGAGAATTCACTCCAAAATATGCATTGCAAAGTCCGGAATTCCAGGATTACACCCATCCCATTTTCACAGGCCAGAAGTGAAAAAAAGGTCGTTTGCGTTGGGCCTTTTTGTGCTGAGGTAGCGCGGTGTACGGGTGTGATTTGCACCCATTCAATCTGAATTCCGAGGTGCCCACACTAGCTTAAACATTTTAAGAGAGAGACCCGGTATAATGGTCTGTATAATGGTCGGTATAATGGTCTGTATAATGGTCGGTATAATGGTCTGTATAATGGTCGGTAATTGTTAGTAATTGTTAGTAATTGTTAGTAATTGTTAGTAATTGTTACATCCTCCATGGCTACCTAGTGGGCTATTTAAGCCTACAGTCTAATCCTAACAATGACCACCTCAAGACGTCGAACCCAGCATCGTACATTGGTATCGTTGGCACGTGCTAAATCAAACGCCTCTCCTCTAAAAGTATTTTAGTATCTCGGCTTCTAGAGAAGATTGAACATAATCAGAGTACCAGAAAACTGGAGCACAACACTATTGGTGTGCTCTATCACTTTTTTATTACAATTGCTATATACAAGTTCTATCTTCGCTGACTCCTCCCACACCAACCGTGGCACCTTCTAAGGACTATTCTGGCATATAAGGGAGCAACATACCATCGGTCATGAACTTCATGCCCTTGTTCTCCCGGTCACGTTTTTGATTGTGGTATGTATCCAGTCCCCGACCATAAATATAAGCCTTGGTTCAGTTGTAATTGCGTTTGGTTCAGTTGTAATTGCGTTTATTAGAGTGCTTTGAAGAAATCATAATGTGAGCTCTAATTCCTACTAATGGACTGTACGTACCATCGAATCCACAGACGGAGCGGAACTCCTTACTTCAAGCCATAGGGATCCGGTTGTCTTCCGAAGAGTTCGTTGGATCCGACATCGCTGACTTGCTTAATATCTACAAGACCGTGACCAAGATCGGTGTGAGCAGAGTTGGATTTGCTGACACTGTTAGATGTGCGACCCAGGACAAGTGTACGAGTTGTCAAGACGTTTGGGTCGGTTGTGTCTGTGACATCGAGTGCCACTCTGACAACGATAGATTTCATTGCCACTTTGACAACGATAGATTTCATTGCCACTTTGACAACGATAGATTTCATTGCCACTTTGACAACGATAGATTTCATTGCCACTTTCTTTTCTCTTTCACAACAATACAGGATGCCATCACTACTGAAAGAGTACGTGAGGTCCAGGTGAATGTTCGTTTCAACAACCCATCACTCGGTTCTGTGCCTTCACGCATAAGGCTGGTACCCACTCCAAGGCCATCTTGGCCAACCCATCCACACACGAGATTGAACCCATCGCGTTTTGGTTCCACCAGATACATCCAGTGCCAACAGCTTGACTAGACGGAACGCCATCAAAACCAGAGTCGACCCTTGAACTTCAACTAGACTGATCCAAAGTGCAACCCACAAGATTAAGTTGTGGGGAGATGTCGACGATGTTGACTCCCTCAGCAAGGAGTTCCACCAAGATGTTTCTAGACCTAGTGGTCTCTTCATCCTACTCCAGTGTATCCACCTGCTGTCTTCCAGGCACCAAGTTCTCCGTTTACCAGTCCATGCGTTGGAAGTGCCAGAAATCCTGTCCTGACAGATACCACCATAACGCCTAGTAAGCGAGCAACCGACCCTCTGTGACCATCTCCAGATGCACGCTGGATGTCTGAATCTCATTTTCAGAGAATTTGGCAATTGCCATTGTTAGGATTAGACAGTTTAGGCTCAATAGGCAGAGCACTACCTATGGTAGATCTAACAGGAAGTGAGTAATGCACTAGAGTTTAATACAAGAACTTGACCGGTGAAAGAAGCAGCTCCCTTGGTGGGTCTTGCGTGGAGTCACCACAGACGTCATCTTTAGAGTACTTTTCCAAGCATTCATCCAGCTACGCTTATAATAAATATATAATAAATACCCGTATAATAAATACCTTATAATATATACCTTATAATATATAGCCTTATAATAAATACCTTATAATAAATACCTTATAATATATACCTTATAGTAAATACCTTATAATAAATACCCGTATAATAAATACCTTATAATAAATACCCTTATAATAAATATATAATAAATACCCGTATAATAAATACCCTATAATAAATACCTTATAATAAATACGCTTATAATAAATATATAATAAATACCCTATAATAAATACCCTAATAAATACCCCTATAATAAAATGGTCATAATTCATGGAATGTTTCTTCATCCGTCAAATCCACTTTTTGTTCTTCTGCAGGCACTCTTCAACTCTTTCCGTGTATCAAGACGGATCCCTCTATCATGGACCAGAAACGTTCAACGTTGAACCCATTGACTTTTCTCCAATGGTTCACCCACAGTTCGTACTCAGGTGCACGAAGGCGTAAGGCGTCAAAGCAGTCGTCATAGGTCATCCCATAGTGATCAACGATTTCCCGAATCAATTCGATGGACGCTTTCGCTTGTTGGTAAGTCAGCTTCTTGGTGATAGGGTCCACCAAGTTGAAGCGACTTTCCAAGCTGAAATTCCTGTCCGTCCTAGATTGGTATCAACAATAATTCAATTTTCTTGAGAGTCTTCTCATTGAAGCTCCAGCCATTCATCCATTAATATTATAAGATTGCAAAGCTTATGGCGTTTTTTGTTTCTTGGGCTCTAGCCTACCCCATTGGTCCCTTTGATTGTGTCAGTTGTGGCTCGTTGTCAAGGCAATTCAAGCCTAAACGATAATTGTGTTCCCGATTTTTTTGGGGGTAAATTGACAGGGATTGGGAAGTTTTGTGTGAAGACCAGTAAAGCCCTGTACCCCAGGAGTCATGGTTTGTAGGCAGAATAGCATTTTGGGATTGGTTGGATTGGTTTGTCTTGCGTGCCGGATTGTAGCCACGGTCTCTTTAATTAATTCCACGTCTGCAGTGTTTAGTTTGTTTGTTTCCGAATCTGCATCCTCCTATAACATTTACCTCAGGTTGTCAGATCTTCAACACCAAACGTCCAGCTCGTTAGAATTTCCAACTCAGAATTGTCCAGTTGGTCAAATTTCCAACTCAGAATTGTCCAGCTCTCAGAACCCCCAAAGAACCTTCCGGTCTTGATGTATGGCGAGAGAATGGGTGGTCCAATCGACCCAGCAATCAGTGACGGTCAATATCTTATGCAATCTTGAGTGCTCGGTGAAAATTAGACCCAAAAGGTTCATGAAGCATACCAAACTATACAGAAATCCACAGACTATGGGTTACTTTGTAAAGGCTCAGCACCAAGACTGGGACTTGCAAGTAGGGAAATGATCAAAGACAATTCTAGAATTGGAGTACAGCCAATATACTTTGAATGGAAAAAATACACTTGAAGTTACACGGAAGTTTTGGAATCGAGCAGTGAATCTCGTGCCAGTGAGTCTAGTATTGTACAGTGTTAGTGAGTCTATAGTGTAGGTACATAATGTATATAGTGTGGCGCGGTGTATGTACAGAAATGGAGGGCTACTTCTTGGCCACGATGATGCGCTGGATGCTCTCCATGAACAGCTGTAAACTTTTGTCGTCGGTCTTAACTTCCAGCAGGTTGGGAGCCCCGAAGACCTGGTCCGGAGTGCTCATGTAGCTGGTCGACGGGTTAACCTTGGCCATCAAGAAACGCGCCTGCGATCCTCCTTCGTCACAGTCAATGAACCGAGGCAACGGGAACCGGTCGAGCAAGATCTCCATGGCCTCTCTTTTGGGCGCCTCCAAAAATGCCTTGAAGTGCTCATATCCTTCCTGCTCCTGGTACCCTGCATCTCTCCACAGAGCCACGGTTTTGCCGTGGTAAATCAAGATCTGGAAAAACGTATCGAGGAGCAAAATCTTGGAGGGGCCAAGCGACATCAGGTCCAAGAGAACGGGTTCTGGTTCGGGGTGGTCCGGGTCGAAATGCTCCACGTCGTACGAAAGCAACGATGGCTGGATCATGATCAAGGCATTGGTTACGTCCTCATGCATAAGGCTGTGCCGAACAAAACTGGTTTCATCGGGCGAATTGTTGAACACACAGATGAAGGGTGAACGCCGCAAATGGTACATGAATTGCGGGAGCATGGCGTAGCAGTTGGAGAGCCGGAATGACTGCATATCGCCCTTGCGGTACTGCGCAAACCGTACACAGAAATCAATAAGGAGCTTGTCGAGATGCTTGGGGAGATACAGCTGGTCGTAGGTAGACTTCAGCGTGCCGGCATATAAGCTCGCCCGGCCCACCACCTGAGCCAAGGCACTTCTGGCAATGGCCACCGTAGCTGCTTCCTGGTCAAATCCTTGCTCCAAAGAGACACCATCACTATCAGCAATCACCGCAAGTGGGATCGTGGTTACCCGGACACGTAACGAGTTGTCGGGGTGTTGGTAGTGGCACGTGACCTGCAAAAACGCCGGTCTTTCGGTACTTGGGGAGTCGAGTTTGTCCAAGTAAACGGCGTACGTCAGCTGTGAGTTGATACTCAGAAGCTTCCATGCATTTGTACCACCTTCTCCAACGCTGATTGGCGAAATCAGGGCCTCCACGAATTTGTCCTTCCGTGGGGGAAGCCCAGCCGCATTGCCAATGAGGCCTTGAACCTGTAAATCTGAGGTGGTCCTGCACTCTAAAGTAGCATTGAAACCCATATCCAAATGATCCTGGTCGGTGGCGTGCTTGGTGAAAAACTTGCCCACGCTTTGCCGTAACATCAGCGTACTGAACGAGTCACACATCACGACCGTGCCTCCTGTATTGCTGCACACATCCTCCATCTCGTAGAGTCCCATTTGGTCATAAGACCCCACGAAGAAACTGCACGAGATTCCAATGGTCACCAAGACACGGGCCACTTTTTGGTAGAACGGCCGTGCCTTTTTAAAGAGCGCCAAATCGGCCTTGGCTACACCATTGGGTAAATTGGGGATCTGGGCAAGATTGGCCAAAGTTGTCGCCTTGGCCTTTTCGATATCGTGGTGAGACCGTATAGGCTCGCGGAGCGGCGTGTTGACGATTTTTCCGGGTCCAAAAGTGGCAGCTCCGCCAATAAAGGCAAGAATATGACCACCCGAAGCCCCGATTTTACCCAAAAGCGCCTGGAGCGTCAAGGCAGCGATATTTATAGCACACCCCGAAGCCCGAGCCGCACGGGTTTTGCTTTCCGGATGTGGAAAGGTGATGTTCACCAAACTCTCGATGATCGAAGACAAATTGTACTCCACCACATCGATAGTATGGAGGAACCGACGCCCCGAGCTCAGCAAGCCCATGGAATCTCCACCAGCATTAAGCCGAAGCATTTTCTGCACATCCTCCAAAGTATACTCTTTTTCTCCATTGAAAGTATGGGCCCGGTTGGTCACGGAGACATCATGTAATTGCACGTGTTTCCCAAAGGAGATGAACCCCACCAAACTTCCAGACGGAAGAAGCGAAACGGCCAAGGCTAGAGTCTCCTTCAACGACTCAAATGCATCCGTAACGTCCTCATTTTCAAAACACGTGTCCACCACGAAAAAGAAGATGGGAGGCAACGCAGCCTGGCGCCGGGTAATGTACTCTACTGCAGCACATTCAGGCGAGAGTGCAGGAGGGTAAGATCCTTCCGCCTGAAGCCGGTTACCAAAGGTACAGAACTGGCAGTACCAAATATCACCAGTTTGCTGGTTGACGGAGACGTAGGGGTTCAAGAAGGCCTGGCACTGACGACAACGCGCCATATGGGACTCTTCCAACACCTGAACCGGGCTCTTGTTGTTGAGGGGAGTGAGGAAGGCGGCGAGAGGGGCGATGTTGCGCTGGTGCTGGAGTTTCAGCTTGGGCACCCTGTTCCACGTGACCCGGACGCCGGTCTGGTCCTCTATTTCTTCGAAACTCATTAGACAGAATTAAGTGGTTAGACTGGGTAGACAAATTGACGTGAAAACAGACGGATTGACACGTGATTGACAAAAACAGACTTAACACTTGACAAAGTGGACGGTTTAGGTAGATTTGGCAAGGGTTGGACAATCTTTGGACAGATGTGTTAATATAGACACCGTTCACGGTAAGTGATCCTTGGACAGATGTGTTAATCTTAGACACGGTTCACGGTAAGTGGTATTAGATATTAGTCGGGACAGTCTTGTGTCGTTAAAGGGCCGTAAAGTTGGACAAAGTCTAGACAATTCTTGACGAACTTTAGAAAGTTTAGACCAGCTTTAGACAATTTGAAAAGTCTCACTAAAGTCTAATTTACGACAACTTGACTGGTGTTCAAATTAGACCAGATCAGTCAGTCAAAAGGACAAGCGGTGTAATCCTCAGCACGGTCGAAATTACTCCTCGAAAAACCAGTGGGCCCAAAAACTCTATTAAGATCAACCTGGCAATCCCCGCGTGTCTCGTATGGAGATGTATGGAAATATAGGTGTAGGTGATCTGGGAACCAATAATGGGGAATCTAAAAATAGAAGACCCGATTAGGAAAACACAGAATTAAAAGTATGGATTAGTCAAAAGCAGCAGAGGCGAGTGCTTTTCCTGCAGACACGGAATATAGCACAGTCCACAAGTTGGCCTGATCTATCAATAGTAATGAGTGGTGGGAACGTAGAATGGAGGAGAGGTGAGCGTTGGTGATATGCAGGACCATGGAAGATGATTTTCAGTAGAAGTGAGGTGAGGGCCCTATGCAGGAAGCCGGATAGTGGCTAAGAGTATGTGGTTAAAAGTTTGTGATTTTCGTTCCATTTTGGTTGTTTTGGTAAGGATATGGAACTGGATTTTGGGGTTGCTGGTGAAATAGAAGGAAAAGTGAAAGCGAGAGTGAAGGGCGGTATATGCAGGACGCCTTATTCAGACGCGACTGGAAATCAAAAGTGCAGAACCCATAAGCCCAAGTCACGTGAACTGAAATATACTGGCGAAGATCAGTGAATTGTATTTATAATCATTTCCAGCAAATGGCAAAATGTACTGGTGAAAATCAGCGAATCGTATTATAATAATTTCCAGCAGATGGCAAAATATACTGCTGAAAATCAGTGAATGGTATTTATAATCATTTCCAGCAGATGGCAAAATATTCCTGGGGTCCACAGCTCAAAAAGCATGACTTTAATATTTACTCTATTTTCAAGGAAAAGGTGGATAGTATAAGTGTCACGCTTAGCTCCTTGCTGAGCTAGTTCATTCGGCCCGTGAGTTACTACATTTTTCTTATATATGGCCATCTCTGGCTGTATAGAGGAGGTGTCTCGATGATGACTCAAACTGTACTAACATCTTTAGTGGTGTCATTAGCGTGAATTCTGGCACTTGAGCTTTACGTTCGTTTCCTCGTGCATCGTCAGTTCAGCTTCCCAAAAATGGCCCATTTAAAGCTCTACATTCGTGAAAAGTTACTACCAAGTGACATCTTTTTCCTCCCTATTCGAAGTTTGAGAATATTCCAAGGCTAATTTTGCTCCAACGCATCTAAATATTCGCTTCCTTCACAAACCTGTTTTCAGCTTCTGCTATCCTGAGGTGAACTTCGACACGAAGCAACTACTCGATGGTTTCGATTAGTCTTTTGGCCTATACCCAGATTTGCTGATCGATTTGCCAGAGAATCTCTAAGCTTTCACTAGACTTTTCTCTGGTTCCGGGGATAGTTAGAAATTCAGAAAA
Source organism: Metschnikowia cubensis (assembly GCA_002374405.1). Classification (NCBI taxonomy): domain Eukaryota; kingdom Fungi; phylum Ascomycota; class Pichiomycetes; order Serinales; family Metschnikowiaceae; genus Metschnikowia; species Metschnikowia cubensis. The sequence goes on from NKZA01000061.1 coordinate 52,248, forward strand.
TGAATCTAATGAAGTTGGTGTGAAGCATTGCGTTTGGTAAATGCTGTGTGAGAAGCATGATGCCATCTGGGAAACACTGTGCGAGGGGGTACGAGACTTTCTGAACTACTGGTTTGTTTACTTTCCAGTACTAATGTTTATGCTTTCTCCCCCGCCCTTTAGAACAGGAGGGCAGGGTTGGTCACTTACTTTCATTACGCATTGGTACGCTGACTCGAATACTTGCATAACCCCTTGGTCCGCGTTTCAAAACGGGCAGAAGGAAAGACTCTTGGGGGATCCCTACAAAAGAAGGAGTCCCTTTAACATTCTGCCAGGCCTCACCAGCAAAAAGAAAGACAGGAAGCATTTTCAGGGTTCCAAACGAAAGTATCAGTGTATCTGAATTAAATCTTTCAAAGTGGAATTCTCTTCTCAAAATCTGTGCATCTTTCCATCACTGCAAGAACCATATACGGACACTCGTCTGCGGAATAAAGATTGGACTTTCAATGCTAACCTCTTTGAGAGTCAAACAATCATGAAGCTTACACTATCCGATCCTAACAATGACCATTCCAAACGGCGTGTTCCATCTACCCTTGCTTTAGTTGTCGTTCGAATATTCTAGAACGATCCACATTGTTCCAGTGAAGAGTTTTCCCGTTTTCTCATAGTTATATAAGCCACTTCGGTTCCCTTCTCGACAAACCATCAACGAGCAAAGTATTAGTTATGCATAATTATTAAACATAACGTATAATGTTCTAAACATAACGTATAATTATTAAACATAACGTATAATTACTAAACATAACGTATAATCATTAAACATAACGTATAATGTTCTAAACATAACGTATAATTATTAAACATAACTAGTGTATAATGTATTAAACATAACGTAGCGTATAGTAAAGATTATTTAGAGGGTATGGGACCTGTAGAGAAGAGTAACCCTACAGTACTGACTTGTCGTATGAAACATATAAAACTTACCGAGTTAACAGGTTCAAACACATGTAAAGCTATAACTCAAGTCTAGATGACTTGACCAGTCTACGACTCTTTATTAAGCTAATGAGCAAATGTTTAAGCCATTATTGGCTAAGTAACACTTTATTGGTTGAAGATTCAAAGAGTGAACCGTAGTTGTTTTCTGACATGAACGTGGCATCGAAAAGTCTCCACTAGAATGGTGCAGAATCACATGACTATTGCTGAATCGACTATGATGCTGTAACTGGAGGCTGTAATTGATGCTTTAAGTCATGCTGTAAGTTGATGCCTTAAGTTGATGGCTGCAAATTCCCTGACACTCGTCAATTGTAATCTCTCTCAAAACAAACAAACTTACTACACCTACAAATTAGAACCTTGGATAATATACAAAAGTCTTGCTCACCAGCTTCATAGTTTCTATGTTCAAGATTTATATACATTTTATACATTTTTGATTTCTCAATTATCTCTACCAATCGCCTCAGGATTCGATCACTTCGACACTTAAAGCTCCCTGGCTTGCTTAGGAACCTTTGGACGGGGGTCTTGACTAGTATCCTTAGTCTTACACCAGTATTGGCTTACACCAGTATTGGCTTGAATCAGTATTTTCTTATATACAGAATATTGGCTTACACCAGTTCTTTCTTACACCAGTATTTTCTTACACCAGTTCTGTCTTACACCAGTTCTGTCTTACACCAGTTCTGTCTTACATCAGTTCTGTCTTATATACAGAGTATTCTTAGTTCCTTTGACGTATGTTACCTAAACGTATTCGTTGGTATTACCAGAACAGTAGTGGCTTATATTTGAGAAGAACGTGCTGTCGGAAACTCTCCACCAAAAATGGGTATACCAAAAGTGATCTAACTTCAAGTCAAGTGACCATAGTTTAATAAAATCGACTGACCATGATCAAGTGACATTAGAGATTAAGTAACCTGTGAGTTTGACCATATCTTTCCTGCATCAGTGCCACAACTGATTCAAACCAATAATTCCAAACGTTTCATACCTCTCCATTTCACCGTCCGCCCTAGCCCTACATTGGTACTGCAACTCCCAAATGTAGTAGATATAAGACAATCATCTAGAAATAAGATTTCACAATATTGAATTCTAATGAAATTTGGTGTAAAACATTACGCCATGGTTTAAAATACTGGACGAAGGCACATACCTTTTTAAATGATTGCCTTTTTAATTTGCTAGTGTGGTTTGAACATTTTGCTGCGCTCTTTTGAATAGTTTTGAAAACACATACAGTTTTTTTCGGAATTTTTCAAACCAAAGAGGCAAAACCTTTGATACTGGCAATGTTTCACACCAACTTTCATTACAATTCATTATCCTGAAATGTTAAATCTGGATGATTGCCTCATATGTAGTACATTTAAGGTCATTTGGGAGTCTTGCGGTACCAGTGGAGGGCTAGGACGAACGATGAACTGGAGAGGTACGAAACTCCTAACATTATTGGTTTGCTTCATTCTGTTAATGTGGTTTGAATCGTTTTGCTGCGCTGGTTTCAAGTTTTGAAAACACATACAGTGTTTCTCGGAACTACTCAGGCCAAAGAGGCATGTTTCGTACTCCTTCCTAAATCTTTCAAACCAAATGGTAATGCTCCACACCTACTTTAATCAAAATTCAATGTGACGAAATGTTAAATCTGGAAGTTTTTCTTATATGCAGTACTCTGGGGTCATTTGGGTATTTTTCCATATTCATCACGGGGCAAACGGATGGAAGTGGAGTGAAAGGGGTATGAAATTCTTTAATTTTTTGATTTTGCTAGTGTGGGTTGAATCATTTTACCGCGCTGGTTTGAATAGTTTCAAGAAATTCAGTTCAACACTCAGAATACAGTATTTTTTAAAACTATACAAACCAAAACATTTCAAACAACACTAGTAAATTAAACCAACCAATGATTCAAAAGTATCGTTCTCTTTCCGGTTTAGTTCCGTTCGTCTTAACCCTTGCTTAATATTGAAAGACTCCCAAATGTAGTATGTATAACGCAATCACCCAGATTTAACATTTCATATCATTGGATTTTGAATAAAGTTCGTGTGAAGCATTAACCTTTAGTTTGAAAGAATGTGGGAAGGATTGCGAAACATTCCGCCCCGCTGATTTGAATACTTTTCAAAAACACTTTAAACAACCGCACATCTTGGCGATTGCCCATAATTACTTTGCACTAGAGTATTTTTTTAAACTATTCAAACCTGACTGTTCAAACCTGGGCTATAAACCAATTCAAGTGACACCAGAAAATTAATCAAACCAATAATTTAAAGAGTTTCGTACCCTTTCCAGTTCAGTTCCTTTCTGTTTTGAGCCGGTTTTGAGCCTTGACAAATATTGCAAGACTCTTAAATTTATTACATATAAGACAATCCTCCAGATTTAAGATTTCAAAATATTGAATTCTAAAAGTTGGTGTGAAACATTACCATTTGGTTTGAAAGATTTAAGAAGGAGTACAGTGCTTTTGAAAACTATTCAAACCAGCCAGACAAAATGTTTCGCAATCTTTTGCACAGTCTTTCAAATCAAATGGCGTAATGCTTCTCACCAACTTGATTTAAAATTCAATGTGATGAAATATTAAATCTGAAGGATTGCCTTATACATACTACATTTGGGAGACGTTTGGGAGTCTTTCAATATTAATCAAGGGTTAAGACGAACGGAACTGAAGTGTGACGGGTACGAAACGTTTTGAATTATTAGTTGTATAATTCGCTAGTGTGGTTTGAATCATTCTTTCTTCTTGGCTCGAAATATTTTATGGGGCTGGTTCGAATAGTTTAAAGAAATACTGTATTCTTTTGCTTATTGTGCTAGTGTGGTGTGATCGGTTTATGGCTCGAGTTTGGATAGTTTTAAAAAACACTGTAGACACATTTGCCGCATACAGTGTTTTTCAAAGCTATTCAGACCAGCACAGAACAGGTTTCAAACCACACTAGCAAAAGAAAACAAACCAATGATTCAAACAGAATGGTCTCCAGTTCCGTCCATTTCAACCCTTAATTGGTAGACTTGCCAAAATGAGCTATAGGAGCAATTGTCCAGATTCAATATTTCAGAATAAAGAATTCCAATTAAAGTTGGTGTCAAGCATTATGGCATTTGGTAGAACATGTGCATCAGTGAAGCATATTTTGTACCGTTCGCAGTCATTCAAACCAAGTGGCGCGGAACATGAGAAATGTGCAAACCAAAGTGAGGCATGACAATTGATATGAAAAAATGACCTTATCTTCTTCTCACGTTCAAAATGGGATTTTGGACAGGTTTTGAAATGGACATTTTCAATTGGGCATTTTCAATGGACAGTCTCAATGGGCAGTCTCAATGGAGTCTCAATGGACATTCTCAATGGACAGTCTCAATTGGATAGTCTCAAATTGGAAGCAAATGACCAGAGATAGTGTTCTCTTCAAGTTTATTTCAGACCAATTAAAATTCTTCATTGAAATGTCAAATCCAGAAGATTGTGTACTGTATTTGGGAGTCTGCAATTCAAACAAGGGCTACTCCGGAATTGGCACTATCGAGAAATCGAACCACCCGTACATCCGGTTACGTCTGCAGAAAAGGGTCCAACGCAAATGTTATGCATCGAAAATACTACCTGGTCAGTGTTATGTTCTTTAATACATTTATGCGTGACTACTACTCGTTGACGGCTCCTCGAGGTAGTGGTTTATATTTTTGTTTTATCTCTTTGTTTTATAAATGTCGAACTGTAGTTAGGGTTGTCCGACAGACTTGGGTTTTGGTGGTAAGACCAGATGTAAAAGTCCACCTCCAGGGTTTTATTAAACATCTTGGTAGAATATCCATGCAATATTTTGCGAGTTGGGTCACCCGTCAAAGCACACAAATAAAATTACTCATGTTGACTTTCCAATAATCATGCAACCTTTTTTTTTTTTTTTTTCAAAGATGCATGGGTGGTCATGCAAGTGAATCCAAGTCACCTTTATTATTCGAATATGGAAGCTTCTGTCATGTTCTGTACATATGTGAGCTAAACTTGTATTCCTTGCTTAAAGTGAGGAGCCGCAGTGGCTTATAAAACTTTGAGACAAACGTGTTACGAAAAACTCCCAATGGTAAGATTTGTTCCAGCATCTTCAGAGAACTGCGGAAGGACCAAGATGGATAAATGTGGTAATGGTAGATCGGATATCGTAGACTTATAACCCCCGGAAATGTCCTATCGTAGACTCATAATCCCCGGAAATGTCCTATCGTAGACTCATAATCCCCGGAAATGTCCTATCGTAGACTCATAATCCTCGGAACGTCCTACCGCAGACTCATAATCCTCGGAAATGTCCAACCTAATGTGGATCTACCACCTTCTTGGTAATTTTTTTGCCATAGCTTCTGATCAGCTGATCACCTACAGAGTCGCATTTTGGGATACTTTTGACTTCGAAGGCTACTTCTAAATAGTCAGTCTAGCTATATAGATTACCACCACTCGTAATTTCAAAGTGTTGGTCGATTTTTAAACACGCTTTTCAGCCAAAAAAATAAAGTATGACGTCAAAAGCTGGGGCACGACCCCATTAGAAACTTAAGAAAAGTGGATATCCCCTACTTGACTTAAACTCGGGTACAATTATAGATTGATGCAGACAAGGTCTCTTAGGACCTTATTCTATTTTTAATTTTCTGAAATCTTGGCTTTAGTGGATTGCTTCTTTCACTAGCTTCAGCTGCAGCACTTTGCCTAGGACTTTCTAGTAAGAATTTGAAGTAGCGACTTCTATTCGGTAATGCAAAGCTTCATCTAAACAATTCTTCGTGAAAGGAGTAAAAAATCCACTTCTCCCACTGTTTCATAAAATGCACACCCTTCCAGAGTGTCAGTGCAGTGCTGTAGAGAATATTCAGTGTAGTAGAGTATACGAGTAATTGTATGTATTAAGTCGTAAGTGAGTAAGTGAAAGTGTGTTCCAAAACTATCAAACCAGTAAAACACAACGCTTCTTACTCCCCACTTAAACGTCTTGGTGTGAATTGAAAAACAACGTCTCCTTTTCGTTCAAGCTGTTGGAAACAAGGAAGGTGTAGTTGAAAAATACCAAATCTCTCTTGAAAGCATCATTGTACGTTTCAACCTTGGACCGCTTCAAGTCTTTTTCCGGCTCCCTTGGAAGGGTAATCTCCGTGTCTACACAACAAGTGCACTTGCTAACGTGCGCTGGTCAGGCATATCGGTGGAGATACCGTAACCTGCGTATTGCATATAAGACCCAGAGCCAATTAAGAATCTGACCACAAGTAGGACTCAGAGGATGCTTGTTCTGGGTTAGCTAAGTCTCTGAGATCCTGTCTTTCAAGAAGAAGCCCATTGTAGACGAACTTAGAGATTGTAACCATTGGATGTGTAGATGAGTAGGTAGGTTTTGAAGATATCTCAAGGAAGAGACTCACCATAGCAACGGGGATCTCCGAAGCTCCCTCCTGCTGTGGTTGCTGGAAACACTTGGCCCAGAAATGGTGAGTGGTGCTTTTCAATGGACCTGTATAGCTATATACCGGCTGGACCGGAGTTGCACCCACGACGTGTTGGTGTAGGCCAGAGCACTGGGACCAGCCTGAAAAGTCGCGTGGGTGGAGGAGGTTGACATGCCTGGTCCGAAGTTGGTTGTGTGGGCGAAGAGCTTCTTGGAAAGTCCATTTGGATTGCCCAGAAGGATGTTTGAGGGCCTGCTCGATATGACTTTTACTTTGAGCAGCACTCTACAACAGGTAGTGCACTATCTACGGGCAGAGAAGCACTCACACTGTTCAAACAGACATTGTAACGATTTCGTCTGGAAAACCTTCCACTAGAACTTCCTTCCACTAGAACAATGGCAAGGACAGTTCTAGAATGTCTAAAATAGGTTGTCCTGGCACGCCGTGTCAATGCAGCAATGGGACACGGCGTTTGGACCATTGTTCGTTTCGGCAGAGTAGGCTTCACGAACTCTCAAAAAGCAGGGCCCTTCCTTCGTGGATCTATTACGTCTGGACATGCATGGTATCCTGGATGGGTAACACTTGCATATCACGTGGTTCATATATAGGCAGGGGGGGGAGCCTACAACCGAGGGATATACCCGTCTTCCCTTGGGTAACCACGGAGTTTGTCTACTATCTTACTACTATGAACTTCGGATGTAATAAATACCTTCAATGTATACAGTCACTGATAAGTGCGTACCGCACGCATACAAGAGCTCAATAGGCTTCTCTAACTTGGCTGAACGTCCCACTAAGAAGAGTGTGAGTCTTCCTGATGAATGGATACATGTAGCACCAAAGAGCAAGTAAAGAATACATTAGGGTGTTCTGAGTGTGCGTGTTCCCTTTCTGAAAACATCAATGCGCACTTTCTACAAGGACCGAGAGTAGTAGGACTTGGTACAAGTACCATGGACCTACGTATATTCATTAGAAACACATGTACATTCAATATGTATTACTAAAAGTGAGGCCCAGCTAGCAGCCCGTGCAGCTTGTCATTCAGGCAGTGGGTTGAGCAGCAGCAGAAGCCAAAGAAGAAGACGCGTCAGCATCAAGAATCCAATAAGGCTCCCAAACACCAACCAGCTTACAGATGTTGAGAGCCAAAGTCTGAGCCTTCTTCACATCTGCTCCACGACATTGGCCTGCAATACAACCGGCCACATTCGAAGCCCAAGATGTAGTCACACAGAGACATCCAGTGTCCCAGTAAGGACAACGCGTGCTGGCAGTGGACTTTTTGACACAGCTCTGTGCACAAACAGGCAATTGGTCGTAGATCTTGTCTGCGAAGCCATTGATGGATGCGGTTTTGGGCACTGCTGGGTAAGTGGTCCAGTCATTAGCGGAAGCAAAGCCCAAGAGGGAGACAATAGAGATAATAGGCAACATTCCGTGATTTGATTTTTTTGATTTTGGTTGGTACTGAGTTTTTGATTGAGTTTTGATGGAATTGAGTAGACAGACGTGGATTTTCTCCCTTTTTATAGTTTATTACTGACATTTCCGAAGTTCGTAGCGTACCTATGGACCGCACAGTGTTGCACCAGATGCGCGAGCTTATTATCGGGCATATTATCGGACTTAATTTGGGGCCTTACTCGGCCAATCACAGCAAACCATGCCCCTTGTTGTGGTCAGAAACGTCACCACCTTTACCTCCCAGGCACAGTATCTAGTGGCTCTACAGTATGATTGGCTACTGTAGCAGGATATCCGGCCAGTTGGGGTATCCGAGTCGGTTATAGATGCACGCCAAGAATAGGTGCGCTCGCATGCGTAGTCAGTGTTGTATATTTGACATGTACTGTCCCGTATGTGCAGGGATTGCGTTATCCAGTACAGCGGAATTGGCCAGAGGGTCAAGTGCCTTAAGGTTCCCACAAAAACATGTGTGCAGGTAGAACTGGTCTAGGGTCTGTGTTATGGTAAGATTTCGGGGTTATTAGACTTCAGACAACGACGGCCAATTCCGATGCAGGAACAGTTTGGGTTAGGGACAATTCAATGCAGGCGGAAGGACTTCCAAGAACAAGGAGCCAAAACCAAGTGCAGGGGATTCCAGTCATGGTTGAGTATGGCGCAAATGACCAGAAAAGTGGACTTCCTAATTTGGATAATCACGATACTAACCTGACCAAAATCAGAAGTGGGGTTTTGAAGTTTACTAACACTGCAAATGAAGTCTTTGCTCTACGACATAATCGGCCAGGTGGTGCGAGAGTATATGGTGACGCGCAGCTCTGAGAACGTTTTTGCTAGCTTTAGATGCACATGCATGTGGACCTGAGCCGTCTGGGGTAAGCACCACAACTCAGTTATGGGTGTTTACGTTGGGACTACTTTATAGTAGATCTTATACCACTTTTTCACCCAAAGAGAAACCTACTCCTTTTTTTTCGGCAAAAAAAATCGGGCCGATAGCCGAAATTCCAACGTAGATGGAAAAGATAACTTTAGCATGTATGGCGCGAAACCACATGCACGCCGTGGCCTTATTCTTCATTAAAAACGCTACGTTGGTCGTATACAAAGGCAGAAAAAAGTGACTCGATTTGATTGGCCCCCGCAATCAGTCAAGGACACCAGTCAGCGGCTTGGCCTTGCGTGCACATACAGTGCTTTTCAAAACTATTCAAACCAACATGGTAAACTGTTTCAAACCACACTAGCAAAATTAAAACAAACCGGTAATTTGAAATTTTTGCACTAGACGAGAAAGGGATCAAGGATTGATATGGAAACTTATATGAAGTCTTCATTGAATATTAAAAAGGTGACTTTTCGAATTGGTGCATTGTTCAATTTTGCTAGCGTGGTATTTTGTCACGCTGGTTTGAATGGACTTGGTAATCACTGTAAGGGCTCCAGGCCTTCTCTCGCAGCACATTGTCTTCGCACCGATTGCTCCGGCCTTGATATGTCCATATACAGGCGCAAAACGGCCAAAAATCACCCATGAAAAAGCCCACTACAAGTGGAGACGCCGAATTTACGATTTGCCTGAATAAAAAATTTCAAAACGCTTGCGTGCAGCTACCGATTCCGACCAATTCGGGGTCTACGCATAGTGGAGTGCACGAAAAAAAAGTCTAAAGCTAATTAGAGTAGTCGCGGATTTACAGTAATTTTGAAAACCATTCAACTCAAGACAGCAAAATGTGTCGTTTCTTTCGCACACTCTTTCAAACCAAATGCTTTACACCAACTTTAATTAAAAATCAATGTGATGAAAAGTTGAAACTGATGATTGTTTTGTATGTAATAAATTCGGGAGTCTTGCAATAATAGTCAAGGCTCAAAACTGGCTCAAACTGGCTCAAAACCGGCTCAAAACTGGCTCAAACTGGCTCAAACTGGCTCAAAACTGACTCAAAATTGGCTCAAACTGGCTCAAACTGACTCAAAATTGGCTCAAAATTGACTCAAAATTGGCTCAAAACCGAAAGGAACTGAACCAGAAGGGCAACTTTACTTTTTGAATGATTGGTTGGTTTAATTTGCCAGTGTCGTTTGAATTGTTTAAAGCGCGGGTTTGAATACTTTTAAAAACATACGTTTAAAGAAATCATACAAAGCCTTGGGACAGCAAGAATTTTTCCGGGGGAATCGGGACCTTCTTTGTCGTTTTGCGACTTGCTGAGTTTTGCAATATACTCTTGAGTAGGACGTGGCATCCCCTGGAGATGGAGAGTGACCACTATATCCAAGTCACGTGCCAGACTTCGCAATCACCCAAGCACCAAGGGAATTGTGTGGCCACATAGTGGGTTGAGATGGATACTGCTATTCTGTCCTACTGCAGTATTTAGTGTTCTGACTACTACCATTTTGCACTAGCACTGAAACCTTACTAGTCTTGTATTACACTGCTGCCACCGCCTATTGGTGTTACTACTACCACCTACTTTCACTAGTCTTAGTATTATAGTCCCTGGCTACTACTACCAGTACTTAAATCTCACTAGTCTTAGTATTATAGTCCCTGGCTACTATTTTCTTAGTATAATCGATATACCTTAGTACTTTGACATTACAACCCGAATGTAACAGGTATACACTATGTGCCACACACCACCCATACCACACTCTATACCTCTATCACTATAATGACAGACGGTGTCCACATATACATCCAGAACTTCTGATTTTGATCTAATGCTTCCATAACACCATTTTGAATACTGGTAGAGAGAGCAGGGACTTTGTTATGATGATCTGACTCTAACTACTCCCCATCATTCCAGTCAACTGCCTCAACTCTATCTTTGGGGGCTCAAAAGCAGAAAAAACCTAAATGTCGGCCTCCTAAGCGTTGCAAGGAAGACTGTTGCAGTGGGGTCACAATTTGGACGGATATCAAAGTGGTGGCATGTGGGACACTACGAGACCTTACTAAATTATATGAGAATATACAACTACAGTTGAAGCATGCATGGACACTCCACCATTCTGAGTTGGAGACGCAAATTCCCTGAAACAATTGTAAAACAAATATTAAAAAATGAATATTAAGGTCCTTGGGGTTCAGCAGCTCGGAACTCTTCGAAACTGAGTGTTCCGTAAAAGTCCTGCATATAAGGAAGATTTCAGGGTAACATACTTTAACCGATTTTTTTCATAGCTAATTCACAGTACACTATACTGTCAGATTGACTAGACGTGGAGATCCAGTGGAGAGAGTATGAAGCATATTTATCATCTCCCTCCGAGTCAACCGTACCTTGGTGTGGGTAGCGAGTTTAATGTGTCAGTGAATTCTTTCACAGAACAGCATATTCGGTATTTATAAAGTAATCAATATGTTTCTATATCTATAATTTCTATATGTACAGTTTCTATATGTACAATTTCTATATGTACAGTATCAATATCTATAATTTCTATATGTACAGTATCAATATCTACAGTTTCTATATGTACATTTTCTATATCTACAGTATCAATATCTACAGTATTTATATCTATAGTTTCTATATCTACAGTTTTTATATCTACAGTATATTCACACTGTTCTAAAATCTATACCCTGGCATAAACTTACAAGCAGTGACATTTTACTATCCAGCTCTCAGACACTACAATACACTCGCCATAAAACACTAGGATGAAGAGTAAACTACGTAATCATACATCCACTCTAATCACACATTCACGGCTAAAGTCAACCACTAAATATAACAGATCACTTCTGCACAAGGGCATTGTTACTGCTCTGTCTACTCCGCTATCTCTGAATAGTTATATACGTAGATTAACTTGCTTCTTTTCAGGAACCCCATTCAAAAAAAATGGTACCGGGAAAAAACGCTGAAATGAGTCAATTAGGGGTGTTGACATTGTGTTGATTTCAAGGCATTTTTGGTGTTTTTTAGCCGACGTTTTAGTAGAATTCTAGTGCATTTCTAGCCAAGTTTCTTGGACTGTCCAGTGGTTTTGGTGGAATTGCTAGAAACTTTCTAGACTTTGGAATTTCTAGTGGACTTTCCAGTGGACTTTTTTGGTGCAATTTCCAGTTGAATTTTTTAGTCTACCAACTACAAACGAAGTCTGGAGAACCATCGACGAGAAAAGAGTTTGTGTCTGATCGTTTCACCGGAATCTAACACTTACGGAACTCATCTTCATGAGCCATGAGATCTAATTTTGGGAGCACCTTATTTGAGGAGACTTCCAAGTGTTTTGGTTTTTAGTGGGCTTTTTAAAATGGCCTTTCTAGAGACTTCTAGAGACTTCTAGAGACTTCTAGAGACTTCTAGAGACTTCTAGAGACTTCTAGAGACTTTCCAGTGGACTCTCTACTTTCTTTTAGTGAAGTAGAGTGGTGGAGTAGTATTTTTTATCGAGTGTACAATGAAACAGTAGTAGAGTAGTAGAGTAGTTGTTGCATTCTTGAATACGTCTGATACTGGGAGTTATTTTCATTCCTTAAGGATCCCCACTATTTATATAGCTAGCCAATGAATGCCCGTGAAGTAGGACAGTGGAAGACTATGAGGTAAGGTGAATCGATGAGACCAAGTCACGGATTATGGTGCCTTGATGAGTCATTGGCATTCGTAGGCTCCAAAGATATCTCTATGGGTACATTTGTACACAGTGTGTATTAGTACAGCCTGTGAGCATTTATGAGTAGACTTTCCAGACCTACTAGAGTATGTTACATATATAGTATAGTGTACTCTAGTTTCGTCAGTGCAGTCATTGTAGTCAGTGTAGTCAGTATAGTCATTGTACTCTAGTTTCGTCAGTGTAGTCATTGTAGTCAGTGTAGTCAGTGTAGTCAGTATAGTCATTGTACTCTAGTTTCGTCAGTGTAGTCATTGTAGTCAGTGTAGTCATTGTAGTCATTGTAGTCAGTGTAGTATTATCGCGTCTATAGTGTTAGATTTGATACGTCTTCCCGTCCGGTTGAGCTTACGACTACCCATCTGTTGGTAGTCACCAAGATCACTGAGAAGCAAAACGAGCAAAGCGATATCCAGTCGCAGAAGTCCTTGAAGCAGGACGACTTTCACAAAATGGACAATGAATTGAAGGAACTAGAAACCGAGTCAAGAACACTTAGAAAAAAGAGAGACATTCGGACAAAACTAGAGGATACTATCAGCCATACAGAAGCCATGATCGAGAAACTCCGTATTCTCACGACACAAAACTCCAGTGCCAAAATCAAGGAAAAGAGCAGTTGCTTTTGGATCAGTACTTAAAGTATTCAGACACAATAAGCCAGATCGCCGAAGCAAATAAAAAGCTAGTGGATGCCACATTTGAGCGCAAGAAGCAGGAACTTCTCAGGCAACAATTGGAGAACAGGCTTGTGACTTGTAAGTCGCTCCTCCAAGAGGTGGACATGAAGAGAGACGTGCTTGAAACTCTGTACCAAGAGACAAAAAGCAAGTACGACGAGTACAAAAAAGGAGACGCCCCCGAGGAGATCCGGAACCAGACACTTCCCCCAGCTGAGCGAGAGATTGTAGTTGACTTGGCCGAAACTTATCCACAAGAGAATAAACTCATGGAGCTGTATGTTCTTCGGAAGATCGAACAGGTTCAAGAAGACCTATCAGTTCTAGAAATGTGGACCGAGGATCACTTGACTTGTTGAAATCGAGCATTTAAATAAGGCTTCAGAGTGTTATATTGCTCTTGAGTCATGATCCGGAAAGGTCATGTTTTTGTTCTTTCTTTCTTTATTAGTTGTCTAATGTGTGGGAGATCCGTGATTACTTGTGATGCCACTCTAGGTAGACGGAATTCCTTGGACTCCGCCTGTACCGGACTTGGTAACACCTTGTCTAAAGTCAAAGCTGACTACTCTTGATGCAAAGACACGGAAACAATACTACTGTGCACCCAACTGCTCCTCGGAACTTTCTGAGGCTTGTCCAATCTGTTGTATTGCAGGTAAGAGGTTGGATTTGGACGTGCTGAGAGGCAGTTTTCCACTTTAAACAAAGACTTGAAGGAAAGAAACGACAAGATGCCCTGTCAAAATTAGCTTTCATCAATGGTAGTGTGTCTACCCATGGTACGCTAAAGGTAGGAGTAGAGTAGTGTAGTACAGTAGTAGGGTGTAGAGTAGAGTAGTACAGTAGTAGGGTGTAGAGTAGAGTAGTACAGTAGTAAGGTGTAGAGTAGTACAGTAGTACAGTAGTAGGGTGTAGAGTAGTACAGTAGTAAGGTGTAGAGTAGTACAGTAGTACAGTAGTAGGGTGTAGAGTAGTACAGTATAATTCATGTCCTCCTCCATGTGCATTGTACCGTACGCTTCATCAGCCATAAAGTAGATCTAGTTCAGTGTAGTTAACACTTCTGGTCCCATAATTAAAAGCTTTACAAGGTTACCATAGAAGTATGATTGGTGAAACGCACAGTGGTGCCTAGTACTGGTATAAAAATGCTATATTCTTCAGTACATTTATGCGCAACCAATACTTTGTTGATGGTTCCTCTTGTGGAACTGAAGTGGCTTAATAACAGAGAAGAGGCACTTGTTGGGAAAACTCTCTACTATAACAATGTAAATCGGTTTAGGGATCGAAAGAGGAAATCATAGCAGTTTTCATGGGATGCTTTGGAATGGGTGTTGTTATGATCAGAGAGAGGAGATTGATTCCTTTATAGACAGGGTATGGTGTACCATATACTCTCTATAGTATCTATACTACTCTCCGTGCACTACATCATACTATCTACACCATCTATACTACACCATCTATACTGCACCTTCTATACTAAACCATCTATAATACACCTTCATACTACACCATCTATACTACACCATCTATACTACACTACACTGACTTTACTGGTGTATTGGAGAACCCCAGGTACTGTATTGAGAATGACTTGTTGTACTTGGTTTCCTAGAGGGACGATAATGGAGTGGTGGACAACGGCACTAATTAGTCACTGGATGTTTTACATTCTGATCTTAGTGTTGGCCTAGCTTATTTGTAATCGTAGTCTCAACACTGGACTCCTTGTGAGAGGCCCACCTTGAATCTAACAGGTAGTGTATTATATAGTGTATTATATAGTGTATTATATAGTGTATTATATAGTGTATTTTCTAGTGTATTATATAGTGTATTATATAGTGTAGTGTATTATATAGTGTAGTGTATTATATAGTGTATTATATAGTGTAGTAGTGTAGTGTATTATTGCAGTAGCATAGTTAATAGTGACTCTATTCCATACCAAGAAATCCATGTGAATCTGCTATCCCGTGGTCAACCCAAACGCACCTCTACCTGGCTCACTCCGCGTTTACTCCTTTATCTACAGTATACGGCTGTGGCTCATGTTTTATTAGTGGCTCCAGAAAATGATTGAGGCTAACATTCCAAAAAAACAATGGATTTCCCTATTGTGCAGATAAGCTGCGTGATCAAGGAAATTACGAGAATGTGTGACACCATCTCCTGACTATTTTTGGAAGATCTTTGGAGGTTTGGGAGTACAGCTCATAAACTGAAAACCCAGGTGTTGACCATATCTCAACCTGACTTGGCCATTTTGAATGAAGTCCCCGAATGCTTTAACCATATCGGGAGCACCACCAAACTTTTTGTTTTGCTTGAATGCACTGTGATCAGGTTGGAAGGAGCTTGAACCATACTACACACATTTAGGAATCCACAAAAACGGTACGTGGGCCAGTCAGAAAATCATTAACCTCTGTGGAAAAGACAACCTCCAGCTGAAGGTATTGATAGCCAAGAGCTTGAAACCATTTTCATTGAAACTCTTCAAAGACCACTTCGGAAATTCCGTGTTGCAATGTTGTTTAGAGTTTGAAACACCCTACAACGGTTTTTATCGAGACCATGAGTGACAAGTTCTTGGAGATCAGTTCCGGGAGATTTGGATTCGATGCATCCAAGAATTCAGGAGAGTCATATGGGTCAGGAATAGCTTCTCATGGTACAATATAATATAATACAATGTATTACGCTACATGTAGACTACTACATGTAGACTACTACATCTAGACTACTACATCCAGACTACTACATCTACACTACTACACTACACTACTACACTACACTACTACATCACTACTACACTACACTACTACACTACACTACACTACTACACTACACTACTACACTACACTACACTACTACACTACACTACTACACTACACTACTACATCTAGACTACTGCACTACACTACTACACTACACTACTACATCTAGACTACTGCACTACACTACTACATCTAGGCTACTACATCTAGACTACTACATCTAGACTACTACATCTAGACTACTACATCTACTCGTAGTGTACTAATGGTAAAACCATCTTTACTTCAAAGCATCTCCTGGCTATTGTTGTAAGCTCCTCTTTGGAGGTTTGGTGTGCCAACCATAAACCGAAAACCCAGGTGTTGCTGGGTATGAAGACCAATGAATGCCTGACTGGGTGGATTGGATGGTGTTGTTTATGATAAGCGACATCATCTGCATACATACTTGGGATACGTTGGACTCCTGATTTTTGGGTGGACCCGGCAATTTTCCAGTCAGCCAAAGCCAACATGGCTCCTCCTGTTGTCACGACCCAATTAACGTACTACTTGGATTGAAGCACTCGGGAGGACCTTGAGGCTTGTCCGAATCCTCTGTACTGAAGGTAACACATCAGCACATACAAGGTCAGCAAGTTTTACAAATTGAATACATAGTAGAGTAGTGGTGGAGTATTATGATGGTAGTGGTGGAGTATTATGATGGTAGTGGTGGAGTAGTATTTTAACGAGGGTAGAGTAGTGGAATAGTGGAGTCTGGAGTAGTGGTGACTATTGGTCTATTGGTGGACTATTGGTCTATTGGTGGACTATTGGTCTATTGGTGGACTCTCTACCTCTATATATCATCTAACCAAGTCTAGAAATTTCTATATTCGTACTTCAGCCCTATCTATACTATTGCACCTACTCTATACTACACCTTTTCTACACTACACCTATACCTCCACCTAACATCACCTATAAAGAAAACTAAACCAGTCTGTCCTATATTTCCCATCTAAATCTGTGCCTACATCGATACCCATGGTTATACCCATGATTATGCGGTAGTATATGGCAGTATGGTAGTATGGTAGTGGTCTATTGGTATGGAAGTATAGTGGAAAAACCTGGGCTTATAACTTTTCATCTACTGACAAATGAAACCGCTTTAATACTATTAATAGCCAAATTTAATTTGGAAACTCTCTACTTATGTGTTAGTCGCAAGTCCTTCAACTACTACAATTTCCTATTCTACGGGATGAGATCTTTCTATGATGTAGTATATTATAGTTTCTGACGTTAATTTGATGCAGTATAGCCTGTAAAGTATACTGCTACTGTATTAGGGTATAGTCTTACAAGTGGTAGAGCACTACAGTTTGGTAGTATAGTACTACAGTGTAGCAGTATAGTAATGACAGACTGGAAGTCTGACGTGAGTACTCAGTGCCCTGGTATAGCTACTTCATTTTCCACTTCTCACTATGTTTGCTAGATGAAGGCACTGAGCCAGAAATCCAACTAGCTCGAGTAGTTGGCGGTGGACTGAGATTATTCTGCAGATCCTTGCTATGTGGCTTTCCAAATCACCATGAAGTAATAATGAGAATCCAACCTGTTCACTTTGCTTTTCCTTCCTAATAGGATGTTCAAATTTCAGCATTGGCCCTGGTATATAATGCAGTGGCTTGGCCAGAATTGGGGCAGCGCCCGGGATTGGCTAGCTACTGGAGCCACATATTCCGCACGCCAATATTCTCCGCTGGGAAGTATGCATAGTAAGTCCCGGAATTTCAATCAAGCTATTTTTGTTTCAAAAGAGAGAAAAGGGACTTTGCATTGGATCTTTCGCTGCTGATATACACTGGTGCACGGGTGTTTTTGCACCCATTTCAGCCTGAATTCTGACGTGTCCATACTCCATTAAACAAGTCATGAGAAATACTTACCCGAGTCTCTCAAAATAGTGCCAGAAGTGCAGTATTAATGTTTCGAAGGATTTTCCACACTTGCCAAGTATAGTGAGGGTGGAAAGATTCCTGGAGAACCGTCTTCAACATATGCATATTGGTGGTCAGATTGCAAAAACAACCCAAGTATGAAATCACAACACTCGCGGCATGATGATCTCTTCATGATGGTCATGTCTTTGTTCTGAATCCATGGTATTATGCCCTGGTCTTTTTGCAGCACCGACAAGATTCCTTTTCACATCCAAGCTTATACACCTCCACGCCTGCACACTCCTTTTTAGAAAAAAAAAGGTTAAGTATAAGCATCACGCTTAGCACCATTTATTTTCATGTCAGTCAATTTGGCTGGTGAGCTTTTACACACCCCTTAGTGGACTTCGGAGAAAAAGTACGTGGCTCAGGCGGAGGGGTTGCACTGACGTGACACGTCCAAAATGGTGCTTTCACTTCAAAGTCTGCACCAAGGACAAAGGACATGGTTGCAAATTTTGAGCGAACAAAGCCACATATTTAGGAGCTGAAGCGAAACAGGTGGATTTTGGCAGCTTACCTGGAATTGTGGTTTCTTCAAACGTGCACTTCAGGATAATTCATGCCGCACATATACCCGCTTTCATCTTTATACAAATGAAGGCACAAATTAATTCAATTACATTGCTCAATGTATTGCTGACTTGTATTGCTGAATTGATTGCTTTAAAGACATTGCTGAATTGATTGCTTTAAAGGCATGGCTGAATCATATTGCTGAATCGTATCGCTGAATCGTATCGCTGAAATGTTTTGCTGTAAATGCCTTGCTGCAATAAACCAAGTATCGATGTGAGGATGGTTGGGGTGGCTGCAATTCTTGGTGAGGCGAACAGGGTGGGCGCGGCCGCTTTATATACCCAATATACTATGTTTCAGATCTGATACATGCAGATTCCCGCATTGCGCAACTTACGCTTTTGTGGCTCAAACTTCAACATCCCTGAAATTGACATGTGCACGTATTCAGACGGCACCTTTCATCTGTAGTATTTATAAGACGGTGATTCCCGCGGAAGAAGTCTTTTTTTGTCTTTTCCTTCTTTCTTCCTTTCTTACTTTTCTGGTCCTATGTCTACAATGTCCAATGCTAATTACTAATAAGTCATACCACCATCTACACAACCGCCATGAAAGAGATGCCAGGTTGAAATGTATTAAGTTGATCTACTAGAGTGGAACATACAAGTTACCAGGATGAGTTGGCACCTAATAAGGACATATGAGACCTCTCCGTTTCAAACTACTGAAACCCCCGACTCCTCCTTCTGGGAAAACAAGAGAACGAGGAAGGCCAAAGAGTATGTGAGGTAACAACACGAATCTGGCAAATGGTATTATTAAACATTTCCCATGTAAGTGTATTTTACAACTACATTCTGTTCTACACCACTGGTACTTAAACAAGTGACCATTGGTTACCACACACCAGGGGATCATACCACCTTTATTTACAAGTAGGTCTCATTAGGTCACTGCCTGATGACGTCTTTTAGGGAACCAAAGGAGAGAACCTCCTCGATTCGACTGGCACCTGTATACAACATGGCCAATCGGTCGATGCCACAGCCCCAGCCTCCAGTTGGTGGGAGACCGTATTGCATGGCTTGCACATAGTGCCAGTCCGGCACCACGCTTTCCAAGTCGCCAAACTCCGTTTTATTTTTCTGTTGAAGCATGAATTTATCTCTTTGGTCAAATGGCGAGTTCTCCTCTTCGTACGAGTTGACATACTCTTTTCCGTTGATGAATAGCTCGAAACGTAGCGAGATATCGTACTCCCTTTCCAATTCTGCTCCATATTTGATCGTCGTCGACTTTGCCAAAGGCGACATGAGCGACGGCTGGTTATAGATGAAAATGGGGGTGTTTGGCTGTGAAATTGACATGGTTTCAAGGAAAGTACTGGAAAGATGGTCGAGTAAATTGGCGGGGTTCTTTTGTGCAGGAACGGCCAAATTAATCTTTCCATAGTAATCCACGAGTGAATCCACGTCCAACACGGGCGGGAAAGCCACACCAGTCTTCTCCTCGATCGTGGGTATAAACTCATAGCGGGGGAAATTCGAGTCGCCCAATTTGCTGAGCTGTGGAAGTTGCTCTTGAAGTATCAGATGCTGGTCCTGCACAGAACATAAGTCCTGGTAAATGTGTTTAAACATGGCCTCGGTAATGCCCATAAGTTGTTCAAGACTGGTGAAGCTTCTATAGAACTCACAAGATAAGAATTCGGGGTTGTGCGTGGCATCTATGCCCTCGTTCCGGAAATTGGGCCCGATTTCAAAGACCTTATCGAAACCCCCAATGACCAACTTCTTAAGCCAGAGCTCTGGCGCCACGCGAAGCTGGAGTGGTTCATATTTGGATACTGCCTCATTCAGGTCTCTTTGAGGACCTTCACCACTACTTTGGGCGACTTTTCTAGCCTCATTTTCACCATCTCGTTTATTATCCTCACGGTTGGCGCCATTTTCTTGGGGTTCACCTTTGGAATAGTCCTCTATTTTTCTGGGCAAGAACCGCAGCACCGTCTCAAACGGCTCTGCATTTGCCCCGGTGCCTTTACCGGAAATGATTGGCGTTTGGACCTCCAAGAATCCTGCATGCACCAAAAAACCTCTTATGGACTGAATGATCCGGGACCGCACCATGATTTTTTGACGCAGCTCTGAGTCCACCAAATAGTCCATCACACGATTACTATTGATGGCTTTTCGTGTCCGTAACTTGTCGGGAAGAGTGGTAGACTCGAGACAAGGACTGGCCACCTGCACATAGTGTGTGGCCTGGAGTGACAACTCGCCAGTATTGGTTTTATAGGCATGACCTACACACGTGACGTGGTCGCCCTTCCGGATGAAAGCTAGGGTCTTGGCGAACTCCTCTTTGGTCACGTTAAGGAGTTTATTGGACGTATAGATCTGCACCTTCACGTTATCCTGCCCTAGGTCGATGAACCAAAGGCCCTTTCCGGATTTTCGGACCGACCGCACTTTCCCTTCAAGCTGGAATTGGTCGGAGGACCGCCGGTTGGGCAACTGGGAGAAATCGGTGTTGTGGAAGGTGTCTATGAACTTGGGTAATCTGACCGTAGGCACGGAGTGACGTAATTGGCCTATGGTGGGGTAAAAAGGGCGGGGGTTTGCGGAAATGAGTTCTTTGCGGCGTGCGTAGTTGAAAGAATCGGAGGAATTGCTCCGTACGAACCTCCTCCACATGCTGAACGTCCTCCACATGTGGTTGGTTTTGGAGGAGAAACACTGTGATGCGATACGCTGCGGTACTGCAGAGAGGCCTTTTCCAACCCCCCGCTTCAACTCTAAGCA
The DNA here is from genome assembly GCA_002374405.1 of Metschnikowia cubensis. Lineage (NCBI taxonomy): Eukaryota > Fungi > Ascomycota > Pichiomycetes > Serinales > Metschnikowiaceae > Metschnikowia > Metschnikowia cubensis. The sequence goes on from NKZA01000061.1 coordinate 73,634, forward strand.
CAAGCCTTTTTTTGGGAAACAAAAGGGCTATTGAGACTCATCGGGGGCGTGTGGTCCGTTTGATGCTTTTTTTTTTTTTACTTTGGGGGTGGTGGTGCACCCGGTTGAACTGGTAGTGATGGGAGGACTGTGCTATGTGCAGTCCGTTTTCATACTAGCCGTAGATCTACGGATGTTTCCTGACAGCACTTGAATTTCATATTTTATAATAACATTCGGGGTTCCATCGGGTGTATTGAACACTATGGGATTCTTCCAACACATGTATTAGGATGTACTAGTGTACAGGGGTATATAACCGTATCTTAGAAGACCAAAGTTTCCTACTACCACTTAAAATTTCAAGTCTAGGGTCACTAGTCAAGCCCATCAGAGACCACAGGCTAATCCTGTTCGAGATCCTTCTCGGTATACTCCTAGATACCATTCTCCGCGGTTTAATTCTTGGTTTTTCCCGAACCCAAAGCTATCTTTTCTGGCAAACTTCTGAACGGCATGATGAATGCAATAACAAAGTTGTATCCTAAAGAAGATGGAGATTTTGTTAAATGTATAGCCATGAAAAAAAAAAAAAAAAAAAAAAAAAAAAAAAAAAAAAAAAAAAAAAAAAAAAAAAAAAAAAAAAAAAAAAAAAAAAAAAAAAAAAAAAAAAAAAAAAAAAAAAAAAAAAAAAAAAAAAAAAAAAAAAAAAAAAAAAAAAAAAAAAAAAAAAAAAAAAAAAAAAAAAAAAAAAAAAAAAAAAAAAAAAAAAAAAAAAAAAAAAAAAAAAAAAAAAAAAAAAAAAAAAAAAAAAAAAAAAAAAAAAAAAAAAAAAAAAAAAAAAAAAAAAAAAAAAAAAAAAAAAAAAAAAAAAAAAAAAAAAAAAAAAAAAAAAAAAAAAAAAAAAAAAAAAAAAAAAAAAAAAAAAAAAAAAAAAAAAAAAAAAAAAAAAAAAAAAAAAAAAAAAAAAAAAAAAAAAAAAAAAAAAAAAAAAAAAAAAAAAAAAAAAAAAAAAAAAAAAAAAAAAAAAAAAAAAAAAAAAAAAAAAAAAAAAAAAAAAAAAAAAAAAAAAAAAAAAAAAAAAAAAAAAAAAAAAAAAAAAAAAAAAAAAAAAAAGAAAAACTGAGAGCAGCTTATCGTGGTACAGTGTTTTTCGAAACTATTCAAACTCGCGCCATAAAACAATTCAAACCACAGTAGCAAATTAAACAATTCAAACCACACTAGCAAATTAAACAATCCAAACCACACTAGCAAATTAAACAAATCAACAACTCAAAACATTTCATACCTCTACTTTATTTCCATCTGTTTTGAGCCTTGATTGGTACTGCAAGACCCCCAAATGTACTACATATAAGACAATCATCAGAATAACTTTTCATCACATTGAATTCTAATGAAGGTTGATGTGAACATTTGGTTTGAAAGACTGGGCGAAGGAGTGCCAAACATTTTGTGACTTTGGTTTGAATAGTTTCAAAAAGACCGTACAGTGTTTTTCGAAATGATTCAAACCCGCACGATAAAAAGATTCAAACCACACTAACAAATTATACAAACCAATAATTTAAAGAGTTTCGTATCTCTTCCAATTCAGTTCCTTTCATTTTTGTGCCTTGACTACTCTTGCAAGACTCCTAAATTTCTTACATATTAGACAATCATCCAGATTTAACATTTCAGCATCTTGAATTCTAATGAAAGTTGATGTGAACATTTGTTTTGAAAGATTGTGCGAAGGAGTACGAAACATTTTGGTGCGCTAGTTTGAATAGTTTTCAAAAACACTGTACAATACATCGTACAGCCTTTGTAGACACATACAGTGTTTTTGAAAACCATTCAAACTAGCGAGATAAAACAATTCAAACGACTAGCAAATTATACAAACCAATCGTTCAAAAAGTATCTTAGCCCTTTCACTCCAGTTCCATCCGTCTTAACCCTTGATGAATATGGAAAGAATCCCAAGCGACCCCAAATGTACTACATATAAAGCATCCTCCAGATTTAACATTTCCAATAGTGAATTGTAATGAAAGTTGGTGTAAGCGTTTGGTTTGAAAGATTTTGTAATGAGTACGAAACATTCTGTTGCGCTGGTTGGAAGAATTTTCAAAAACACTCTACTAGGTTCATGGTATTTTCGTATAATTTCGCTAGTTTTTGTTTGATAGTAGTATTTTCCTAGTTTTTGTTGCATAGTAGTATTTCGCTAGTTTTTCTTTCATACAGTGCTTTTCAAAACTATTCAAACCCGTGCCAGAAAACAATTCAAACCACACTAGCAAATCAAACAAACCATAATTCAAAACGTTTCATACCTCTACTTCAGTTCCATCCGTCGTAACCCTTGATTGACATTGAAAGACTCCCAAATGACCCAAATGTGCTACATAAAAGACAATCATCCAGATTTAACTTTTCAGAATAGTGGATTCCAATGAACGTTGGTGTGAAACATTACCATTTGGGGAGTCCGAAACATTTTGGCACGTTGGTTTGAATAGTTTCGAAAAACACTGTAGTAGTATTTCTCTAGTTTTTGTTTAATACAGTGTTTTTCGAAACTATTCAAACCCGCACGATAAAGAGATTCAAACCACACTAGAAAAAATAAACAAACCAATAATTTAAAGACTTTCGTACCCCTTTCACTTGAGTTCCTCCCGTCTTAACCCTTGATCAATATTGCAAGACTCCAAAATGACCCCACAAAGACAATCATCCAGATTCAATATTTCAGAATCTTGAATTCTAATAAAAGTTGGTGTGAACATTTGGTTTGAAAGACTATGCGAAGGAGTACGAAACATTGTGCCGCGTTGGTTTGAATAGTTTCGAGAAACACTGTAGTAGTATTTCTCTAGTTTTTGTTGCATAGTAGTATTTCGCTAGTTTTTGTTGCATAGTAGTACTTTCAACCTATGTTTTAGTATATATTAATATACAGGGATATGTAAGTTGCACCTTACAAGACCAAAGTTCTAAACAAGGTGCGATGTGGGTGAAAAGTTTTCACTCACTAGTAACCTGTATATAGATGCCTTATTGGTCTGCATACAATGCATCTACGAAGTACCTTGACTCCGTGCATGCTAGGTACTTGTTGACAAGTACAGTGTTTTTGAAAACTATTCAAACCAACTCGGTAAAATGTTTCGTACTCCTTCGCACAGTCTTTCAAACCAAATGTTCACACCAACTTTTATTAGAATTCAAGATTCTGAAATATTGAATCTGGATGATTGTCTTTGTGGGGTCATTTTGGAGTCTTGCAATATTGATCAAGGGTTAAGACGGGAGGAACTCAAGTGAAAGGGGTACGAAAGTCTTTAAATTATTGGTTTGTTTAATTTGCTAGTGTGGTTTGAACTGCTTTATCGTGTGGGTTTGAATCATTTCGAAAAACACTGTATTTCGCTAGTTTTTGTTGCATAGTACAGTGTTTTTGAAAACTATTCAAACCAGCGCTATAAAACAATTCAAACCACACTAGCAAATCAAACAAACCAATCATTCAAAAAGTATCGTACACCTTTCATCCGGTTTGAACCTTGACTAATATTTCAGAACTCCTAGATTTATTACCTATTAGACAATCAACCAGATTTAACATTTCATCACATTGAATTCTGATTAAAGTTGGTGTGTAACATTACCATTTGGTTTGAACGATTTGCGAAGGAGTACGAAACATTTTGTCGCTTTGGTTTGAATAGTTTCAAAAAACACTGTAGTATTTCCCTAGATTTTGTTTCATAGTAGTATTTCGCTAGCGTTTCTTTCATAGTAGTATTTCCCTAGTTTTTCTTGCATAGTAGTATTTCCCTAGTTTTTGTTGCATAGTGGATTTGAGACGCATCCATAAAAATTTGGAATAATTTGGTATCACGCCGCAAGCATAAGATTGGCGAGTTGGTACCCGACCCATTGTATGTGTTGTTTCGGAAAGTTTGGTGTTTGGACTAGGGCATGATGATGTCCTAGAAACAATAGCCTCAAGATAATATCCAATGTATCCCAGAAGGCTCGAGAAGTGATAAGTGTCGAAAAAATGAGCCAGGTCGATTATTTATCAGTGGTTTGACACCAGGTGACTAATAGCTCAACCCATGTAAAAACTGCCACCAGGCCAGGTGAGGAATAGAATTAGCTCAGACCAACAGTGGGTGATGCAATGAATGAGGACCTAGCGTTTGGACAATTTCTAAGTGGCTGCTGATTCATTGTGTTCACTAAACGGGCTGAAGCGACTTGGTTGAAGCGGCGAGAGAAACATCCTCTACTGGCTTTCACTCAGCCCTGCTACTCAGCCATCATTGAATAGTTATATATGTAGCTCAGATACCTCCCTTAAAGAATCACCAACGGATACAGAGAACTTAGCTGCGAGGCGTGTGACCCATTTGTCCACCAGAAACTTGCATACTGCTTCACCTATCGGCATACAACAGCACCATGAGTCCGTACATGCCAGGTGCTATTCTCGTATTCTGTTGAAAATGGATATGGTGACCCGTGTATCTAGGAAATATGGTACCTGCAGTACAACAAAATTAAACAAGCCTCAAGGTTTCCAGAAGACTCAAGGTTCCAGGAACAGAAGTGCAGACTATTTTTGCATCCACGTCTTTAAGTCCGGAGTACTTATGATTTAAGACAAGGTATTAAGGCCGGTGCAGGAGTACGAAGTGCAAGCAATCCCAAGTATACAGTGTTTTTTCGAAGCTATCCAAACCAACGTGGCAAAATGTTTCGTACTCCCAAATGGTAATGTTTCACACCAACTTTCATTAGAATTCACTATTCTGAAATGTTAAACCTGGATGATTGGCTTATATGTAAAAAATTTAGGAGTGTTGCAATATCAATCCAGGGTCATAAGAAATGGAACTGAGTAGAAGACGCCTATACCTTTGAACTATTGATTTGTTTAATTTGCTTGTATGGTTTGAATCTTTTTATGGTGCCGGTTTGAATCATTATAAAAAACACTGTATATAGAGGGGATTCCCTAGAGGTGGGGAGGTATCACCAGTGAACCCAAGACGGATCTGGTACTCATTAGTTGCTCAACTAGGACAGACAGAAAGACATAAAGTTCCAGATCAACTCAAGACTAGTGGATTTCAACAACTATATACAGTGCTTCTCCAAACTATTCAAGCCAGGACACCATAAGGTTTCAAACACACTGGCCAAAATAAATAAACCAAAAGTTTAAAGGCTATGGTACGCTTCCACTTGGTTGCATCCGTTTTGGGTTGATTGAAATTCCAGTGCCCAGTGCCCAAATGTACTATACTGAGTTTTTTCAAAACTATCCAAACTGCAGGAGCTTCCATTTTAGTACACCGTTTGTTACTGCATCCAGGTGTGCCTTGAATATTTAGCAATTGTTTGGGTATTGGGGGAAAAGCCCGACCGGAACTCAAGAGGGTCACGTGACCCAAAAACCAGCCACCTTCAAATGGCCATTGGCGAGCCTTTTGTTCCACAAAACAACCAAAGTGATGTCCGGAATTCCAGGATTCCAGCAAGCCTTTTTTCGCCATGCAGAAGTGAAAAAAACGGCTCTTGCGTTGGGCCTTTTTCTGCTGACGTAGGCGGGTGTACGGGTTTAGTATATCTCGCCAGAGTCAATTCCGGGGTAGCCTGAGTAAATCTGCAGACCCAAATACGACCCAAAACTCGCCGACCTTTTGGTTATGAGCCTTGAATAATATTGCAAGACTCCTAAATTTCTTACATACAAGACAATCATCAGATTCCACTTTTCATCACATTGAATTTTGATTAAAGTTGGTGCATGACCATTTGGTTTGAAAGAGTGTGCGAACACTGTCGCTTTGGTTTGAAAGAGTGTGAACTTTGTCGCTTTGGTTCGAACACTACATTTTTCAAAACTATTGAAACAAGCGCAGCAAAACAATCCAAACCACACTCGCAAATTAAAAAAAATCAATAATTCAAAACGTCATACCTCCCGTTCAGTTCCGTCCGTTTTGCCCATCACTGGTACGGCAAGACTCATAAATATACTACATATGAGGCAATGCTCAAGATTTACCTTTCAGAATAATGTTTCTAATGAAGGATGGTGTGGAACTATCACATTGTTTTTTAAAAATTACAGTGTTTTTCATAACTATTCAAACCCGCGCAGCAAAACTATTCAAACTAACGCAGAAAAATTAAACAAACCAATGATTCAAAACGATTCGTACCCCTCACAGTCTTTCCAACCATGGCCTAATGTTTCACACCAACTTTAATAAATTCATTATTCTGAAATTTAAATCTTGAGGATTGCCTCATATGTACTACATTTGGGGCCTTGCCGTACCAGTCAAGGCTAAAACGAACAGAACAGAACTGGAGAGGGTTCGAAACTTTTGAATTTTTGGTTTGAATCTTTTGACGCACTGGTTTGAATCATTCTATCTTCTTGGTTCGAAACATTTTGTCGGGCGAGTTTGAAACATTCTGTCACACTGGTTTGAATAGTTTTCAAAAATACTGTATTCAGACCAGCGCAGCAAAATGTTTCGTACCTCTTCACACAGTCTTTCAAACCAAATGTTCACACCAACTTTCATTAGAATTCAATGTGATGGAATGTAAATCTGGAGGGTTGCCTTATATGTAAGAGATTCAGGAGTCTTGCAATATTAGTCAAGCGTTACGACGGACGAGACTGAAGTGAAAGGGGTACGAAATTCTTTTAATTATTGGTTTGTATAATTTTCTAGTGTGGTTTGAATCTTTTGATCGTGCGGGTTTGAATATTTTCCAAAAACACTGTATTGGCTTGTTCAATTTTGCTAGTGTGGTGTGAATTGTTTTATCGAGCGGGTTGGAATAGTTTTGAAAAACCCTGTGAGTCAAAAAGTTTCGTACGTATGACTAAAAAACGCTAAGTATCTATGATTTGAAACAAACTGTTCATGTAAAGTCTTCACTAAATAATCCAAATAGTAAGTTTTTGATTATTGGTTTGATTTTGCTAGTTTGGTTTGAATCGTTTTGAAAACTATTCAGACCAGCCCCACAAAATGTTTCGAACCAAGAAGATAGAATGATTCAAACCACACTAGCAAAATAAAGAAACCAATAATTCAAAATGTCCTACCTCCCGTTCAGTTCTGTCCGTCTTAACCCTTGATTAATATTGAAAGACTTCCAAATGTCTCCCAAATGTATGAGGCAATCCGCCAGATTTACATTTCAAAACATTAAATTGTAATGAAATGGTGTAAAACATTACCATTTGCTTTGAAAGACTGTGCAAAGGCATACAAACAGTTTTGAATGATTGGTATACTTGATTTTGCTAGTGTGGTTTGAATTGTTTTGCTACGGTTCTTTGAAGTTCCTACATACAAGCGTATACTCTTTCAATTGGTTAAAAATTTGACTGAAGAATAGTCAACGATCGTGGGCTTTGCAATGGTCATTTGATTTATTAGATCCAGTCCAACTTAGCTACGATATTGTGTCACGCACGACCTGGAAATTCAACCAACCAAAGGGATTTAGTATACAGTGTTTTTGAAAATTATTCAAACCAGCGCAGCAAAATGTTTCGTACTCCTTCGCACAATCTTTCAAACCAAATGTTCACACCAACTTTGATTAGAATTCAATGTGATAAAATGTTGAATCTGGACGACTGCCTTATATGTAGTACATTTGGGAGACGTTTGGGAGTCTTATTATATTAATCAAGGGTTAAGACGAAAAGAACTGTAGTGAAAGGGGTACGAAACTCTTTCAATTATTGGTTTGAAACATTTTGCTAGTGCGGTTTGAATCGTTTTATCGCACTGGTTTGAATAGTTTTCAAAAACATTGTATTCAAGGGTGTGTTACTGCGAGCTACTCCCATCCCCTTTTATCCAGTACTATCTGTTTGTCTGAGGATTGTAAGCATCAAACGTATGGCCTAAGATCCTACTGACTTAGCTTGGTTGGATATACATGCCAGTGGAGCCTTTTCTTTATCGCAATGTATTTCACATTGGTCATACTGTGGTTATAGATCACCAGGCGTAGTAGTACCTCATACCATTCCAGAAGTTGGTGATATCAACCATTGAATAAGTTGGTGATAACCATTCCAGAAGTTGTTGATATCAACCATTGAATAAGTTGGGAGTTGATCTAATTAATTTCTTAACTGCTTAATACCTTGTTCAATCATATCTAATTGAAATAATATAAATAATGCCACAATTAGTTCCTTAGTTATTAGCCTATGGTATCTCAATAATGGTGTCTATTACTCTATTAGAATTATACATTAATAGGTAAAATAGATGAATATATAAAGTATAGGTGATGGATTGAAAAGTTTAAAAAAATACTGTACAAAATCAAGTATACCAATAATTCAAAAAGTATCGTGCCCGTTCCAGTTTTTCTCTCGGTGTTGAGCCGGTTTTGAGCCTTGAGTAATATTGCAAGACTCCTGAATTTATTACATATAGGGCAATTTCCAAATTAACATTTCAAATAGTGAATTCTAATGAAGGTTGGTGTGAACGTTTGGTTTGAAAGATTGTGCGAGGGAGTACGAAACATTTTGTTGTGTTGGTTTGAATAGTTTTGAAAAACACTGTAGTGGGTGAGTCGCGTTAGTGGCTGCGGTACCACACCAAAAGATCTCAACAATGACAAGAGTGACTGAATGAACAAGTGACCTGGGGATCTAGTGATACAAAATGGTCATCAGAGTAGACTATAGCACATAGTGTGTTTATTGTATTCTTGGCGAAGAATATACAGTATGGTGAATAGTAAGTAAATGAGTATGGTGAATAGTAAGTAAATGTAGTAACTAAATGTAGTAACTAAATCTAGTAACTAAATCTAGTAACTAAACCTAGTAACTAAATGTAGTATGTAAATGACTATGGTGAATAGTAAGTAAATCTAGTATGTAAATCTAGTAACTAAATCTAGTAACTAAATCTAGTAACTAAACCTAGTATAGGTATAGTGTAATCTCCACAAGTGTCAGTGGAGTAAGTTGCATAGTACAAGTGTCTCTCTATCCGTGAGAGAATCTCCATTGAAAAGTATGCTTACCCGTGAATCATTCGCTAGGGGACCTAGTGTGTCCCATGGAATCAGTTTCTATTGATTGATGTAGTGATCAAGTGATTAAACAGAATATGGGTAATGCAGACACTGTGAAACAGAGACAGACTGACAGACAGACAGACTGACTGACTGACTGACTGACTGACTGACTGACTGACTGACTGACTGACAGACTGACAGACTGACAGAGAGCTCTTGTGTGCAGAGAAATCACAGGCAGAAGCTCACATGACAGCACAAGGTTTTGCCGAGAAAGAATGAGGCTGCGCACTGGCACACTGAGGCGGTGGGCGGCGTGTGCGGTGTTTTGGACATTTTGCAAGGGCAGGCCGAGCAGCGGGCGCGGGAGAATGAGGCCGGCTCCATACACGCATGCATATGCGGGCACTCGTCTATTCTTCTCTGGGCCAATAAGCTCCCCAGCATAAGCCTCCCGGCCGTGGCGACTGCAGGCCAGGGTTTCAGCCCCACAAGCACATGGCCGCTAGCCGCACACAGCTCAGCACTGCGGCCTAAATCGTCGAGCTCCTGCGTTGTTCTCGCACTCTTGACCAATGCGGTATGCTTCACCGGCCCACACTTCCTAATGCGACACTTCCATACTATCATGTTGTATTGTTTAGATTAATGTATGTAGACTAGTCTTCGCAAACACTGATTTCCTCTGGTAGTACGTACTTTATTGTGTTGTTCTGTTAGTTTAGTTTAGTGTAGTTTAGTGTAGTTTAGTGTAGTTTAGTTTAGTTTAGTTTAGTGTAGTTTACTGTAGTTTACTGTAGTTTACTGTAGTTTAGTGTAGTTTACTGTAGTTTACTCTAGTTTAGTGTAGTTTACTCTAGTTTATTAGTCTTTTACTCTAGTTTAGTGTAGTTTACTCTAGTTCACTCTAGTTTATTAGTCTTTTACTCTACTTTATTAGTCTAGTTCCGTATCCTCTGGTTCCCATATACTCTACTGCTGTGCTGTCACCTACACTATGCTCACTGCCTTACTGGCCCTTCACATCGCTTACTATGCTCACTCTGCACCGCTCTGCACCACTCTGTACAAACTGTACTACACTGTAACAACTCCACGCTATACTACACCATTCTGAATTATGCCCCTCCCCCTGGAAACTCCCCCTGGAAACTCCGGCTGGAAACTCCGGCTGGAAACTCCGGCTGAAAACACCGGCTGGATATGGCTCCGGCTTGCATGCGACTGCATGGACACCGGTATCGCCAGACACTTGCACAGGAGGCTTTTTTAAATTATGCAAATTCTGGCCTCATACAGGCCCTCCCTCTCTCCCCTTCCACACAGGCCCCATAGTAAACCTTCCTCATACTTAATATCTACTCCACTCTACACGGCCCACCATTCCTTCCCTCTACTTTTTTTCCCCTTCCCCCTACTCCACGCTTCGCCAGTGCCCATTCCAAATCCTCTGGTCCCTACACTCCCCCGAGCCGTTTGCAAAGCACACGTGTTCCAATTTCTAAGACCCCTCAGCTGGACCCTTTTAGCCCTAGAAAATATCGCCCCTGACTGCCATTGTCGGGCCTCGGATTTGCCTCGCTCGCGTACCAAACAAGTCCCATTTACGATAGCTAACCGAAAAAAAAAAGAGCGACAATAATAAAAAAAAAAGCCACCAAACAATCGGCTTTTCCATTCTCCGCTTGTGTCGCCCACTGCTCGCTTTTCGTGGTTTTGCATCTCTTTGTTGTTCCGTTACTTGTCACTGTTACTGTTACTGTCACTGCTACTGTTACTGTTACTTTTGGAATACTCAGCCCACTGCCACATTCTGCTACTGCCACCGTCTCCGATTGCCTGCCTGCGACTACTCAGCCACAGAACACCTGTCCATTCCATTCCTGTCCATTCCATTCCTGTCCATTCCATTCCAGTTCCAGTTCCATCTACTCTGGTCTGTCATTCCACTGTTGTCCAGTTCTGTCCTGCTCTGCCCAGTTCTGTCTAGCACTGTCTATCTACTACTCTATCTAGTGCTGTCTGTTCCAGTCAATACTATCCAGTACTATCCTCCCAGTACTATCCGTCCGCTATGAGGAAAATCTGGAGCAAGTCGTCCAAAAGACGGTCCATCTCCACCATCTCCAAGTCCAAGGCCCCCGATTCCCTCCTAGATATCTCTGAGGCTGACTCCGCCGAGCGCACCCTGGCTGTCCGGGCCTTGATCCTCCCCAACTACGATACCGATATCGTCCGCCATGCTTGGATCAATGGTATCTTGAACACCTCGCCCACTCAGGACTTCTCCGAGCTGAACCTCCAGCTCTACCGTGTGGAATTACGGGGCTCCTTCTTGTACATCCACCGCCCTCCTCCGCAAATGGGCGTTCGCCTGCTCCGCGTTAACGCCAAGGACCCTGGCGCCTTGCTTTCGCCCGCCGACTCCTCCACGTTTGGTTCTATCTCCGACCTGAACACCATGATCGGCTCCAAAAGCATTCTGGGCGCCGAATCCATTCCCCCGGAATCGCCGCTCGACTCCAACTTCGAGCCCCCAAAGTCCTTGCACGCCCCGGACCACGCCTCTACACACTCCAGCATCTCCACGATGCCGATTCAGGACCTGCCGCTTACGTCCGACCATGTGGCTAAAAACTCCGCTTTTCCACCCCGGCAAAACGATCTTCCGGTTGAGATCACCTACCACGAGCCGGTGGTGCCGCACCCAAACCTCAACTTTGACTTCACCGCCAATACGTTTCTTCCCCACTCAACGACGGAGAGTTTGGTGCACTTTTTCCTATTCGCCGATGCTGCCTCGTTTGCTGTGCCCGTGCAGACCTTAATCTCGGTGTTCCCGCTTTTTCCCAGGTTGCTTGATGTCTTGAGGCTCATGCTCATGCTCTTGAAATCCGTGTATAAGGGCGAGTTTGGTGAGGTTCCGTTTGATGTATCTCAGCGAGTGATTACGTTCTTCCACCACCTTGACCAGGACTTCAGTGGCTTTTTGTTGAAGTCTGATATCGCCCCGGAGATCTTGAAGATCTTAGAGTTGTTAACGGAAAATATTGATGCCGCTAAGTCTCCGGAATCCGCTGCTTCTTTGGCTGAGTTTAAGACCTCCATGCTTGCAAAACAACACCTTTTGCTTGATTTGGTGAAGACGTCTGAGCCATTTAGTACCCAAAGCAACCCACTTTCCGAGCTCCTGAGCACCATTTTTTTGGAGGACTTGAATTTGGTGGACCTTGCTACGGCCATTGGCGAAATAGATACTCAGTTCTTTGATAAATGGAACTCCAGCAAAGATAAGTCCTTGCTTCTTTATTCTTCCATCTGCGAAAATACCCCCGGTGACTACTTCTACAAGAAAAACCCGTTGATCTTCAACAACGATACGCATATCCATTACTTGTCTCGATTATTGGTGCATCATTTGTTCAACGAGTCCAGCAATATGTATGCCGAGCAAAGGGCCCGTATTTTGGAGAAGTGGATTGATTTAGGGTGTCTTTTGGATAAATCCGGAAACATGTCGTCGTGGCTTGGAATATCCTCGGTCATTTTATCCCAGCCTATCCTCAGGTTGAAGAACGTTTGGGCCCATGTGTCGGAGAACTACGTGAAGCTCTTGAAGAACGACTGGGCTCCTGTCTTATTTGAACTTGACCGTAGACACCTTGCCAATAGCTATGAATCATTGACTTTCGGCAGTTCTGCCGGATCCGGGTCTGAGGTCGAGGTGGCTGGGTCCAAGGAATCCTATCATATCATGGCGCCAAGAGGCTTGGGCAAAATATATCCGAAAGAGTCGGTGATTCCGTACTTTGGCGATCTCTTGGTCAACAATACGCAGTCCACTAATATCCCCGAGTTAGACATCATCTGGAAGAAAATTAATTATTCATTTGACCGCTGGAACGATTACTTGAAGAACCTCTACAACTCGCCGGATATCATCAGCTACAACCAAGATGTCATCAGAAGATATGACTCCATGGGCTTCATCTTCTCCAACGAGAGTCTTAACCAGGTGCTCTACTTGGGAGTCCAAAAGGATGATGACAGTCTCCCGCCAAATTTGCAGTCCAATGGGCTTGAATCTTCAGGTTCGCTCTTAGAGAAGAAGTCTCATCCTGAAAATAAGGGCTTGAAGGCTAAGCTTATCCGTTTGTTAGAGTACAACTGTGAGTCTATCAACCTAGATACCATCATGAAATACTCGTTGGCCTCGGAGCATTGTCCTGCAGAACACTACTTGAAGGCTCCTACTCAGGAAACACTCTCCCTCTGCAATGGCAGCTCTTTGTCTGTGAACTCGACAGCTTCACTTAGCTTGGCTGATTCGGGCGATACCAATGATATGGTACTGCCCACAAAAGCCAGCAGTGATATTGATGGAGAAGACCGGCTTCCTGGATTCAACAATTCGTGGTTCAAGATCAACTTGCAAAAATACGACGACTTGATTGCGAATGAAGGCTCTGTCTCCGATCAGGCCAAGGAGAAGCACAACATTGTGGTGGATAACGATTTGGTGCTCCGTGTTGATGACTTTGTGATGGATTACGAGTCGGATCTGAATGTTTCGGGTGACCCTGGGACGCAAGACGACGATGATGGACTTGGGATTGATGTGGATGACATTTTGAATTCCGATAAGTTCAAGAACTTCTCCATTTCAGAGGAAAACGAAACGTCCCACGACAAGAAGCACCGCAGTTTCGGCATGATCTCGAACCATTCGCAAGCAGATGCCACGATCCGTGCCCGCAAGTATATCCCCAAGTTTGCATCCATCGATAAGTTGGTGGATTTACTTTTGATCGACTCCAAACACTTCGACAAGACCCACCCCATCGATCTTACTGAATACAGGCTTGTGTTCATGCTCAACTACAGCACGTTCATCAGCACGAAGGATCTTCTTGAAAAGCTTGCGCACAGGTTTATCCATTCTGGAAATGCAGTGATCTCCGTGATGAAGAAATACTACTTGGTCAACAAGGGTACCTACGACGCTACGACCTTTGGAGTGTACCCCAATTGGGAAGTAGATGAGCAAGTTAATCTCTCCGATTTGGGGGAAGTGGACTACGAGTTGCTCCTCAAAATCCAGGTCAATATATTGAAGGCCTTGATCATTCTTGTCAACAACTACTTTGAGAGTTTCTCCAATAATCTCAAGAACAAGAATATTATGATCAAGCTCTTGAAGCTCTACAGCAACGAGATCCTTCAGTGGTACAATTCTAACAAGATCGACCATACGTTGAACAAGGCATTTGAGAATTTGGTCAGTTTCTACAAGAGATTGAAGAAGTTGTTTGTGAAGAAGAGCTACCGTCCCATCGAGGGTCTGAAATTCGACAACTACTTGATCCACGAGTTCAAGTTCAGCAACAGCATGCGAGATGTCCCTATGAACCGTAACTTGCCCAGCCCCAGGAATATCCATAAGATCGAGAAGTTCCTCAATAAGTTCAATAAGCTTTTGAGTGTATTTTACCGGGGAATCTCCTCGGAAAACTGGTTTGCCGTGTTCAAGATCTTGGAGAACCTGTACGAAAACTACTCCTTGCTCAACTACGAGATGCAGGATGTGGAGATCGGCGAAGAGTTTGTTCGGGTTTCGAATATCTTTAGTTTTCTTGAGACTCTTTACGATGCGGACCCCAAAGACCCAGTGCTCAGAAAACTTCCATTGGTTTTCCGGAAACTTTGCAGGCTATACACCAAGTTCAAGACTTACTTGTTGGTACAATTGTGTGATGTGAACATCTCGGTGGACGAGCGTCTCGACCGCATGAAGACTCTCTTGTTGATGGTTAAGATCTCCAAGATTAAAATGGGCGAGAGTCTGTTCGTTTTTGAAGGCTACGGTACAGAGATTCCTTCGTGCATAGAGTCGGCCCTTAGAGCTGCTATCTATTCCCCAGAAAGTCGCTCCTTCCATCATCTTTGGTACAAGGCCGCGTGTGCTTTAGAGAATCCTGAAGCGGGGCGGCCCGTGAGCAAGACGTGTGACTATTTGGAAGGGTTGTTGCCCAACAATTTGGATGCGGATGACTTGTTAATGCCACACGAGCCATTGCTCCCATGTTTCGGGTGGATCATCCAGAACTTGATCGATATCAACAAGTGCCCCTCTTTCCACCGGCACCACATCAACTTCAATAAGAGGTACTTCATCTTCAAGCTCATCAAGGAGCTCAGCCTCGAGGATTGTGACGAGTCGGAGGATCTTCACAACGAAACCAAGGAGTTTGAGTTTCTTCTTAAACTCGACGAATCCTTAAGTTCAGTGGCGCATTTGAGACCTAACCAGGGAGAGAAAAACCACAAGCTCTTTTTCCGGGGCGTTCTCAGAGACCAATACTTGTTGCTCAAGGCTGAGACCAAGAAGAGAGCAGCCAAGGACCAGAAGAATCACACGGTTCCCGTGCACAAGACGCAGATTGTACGGAAAACGTCCACCAGCAGCTTGAGACGGCAGTCGATGAACTACAAAACCAACTCGTCGTCGAGGTTCAAAATCAGTGGTCTTTTCAACAAGTCTCGGAGCCAGAACGTGGTCAGCGAACGTGTGGCTTCGTATAATGAGCTTCCAGACCCAGCATCGGTGGCTGACCCAAGACAGAAACCCGTGGCAGTGGTGCAGCTCAAAAACACCAAGACCTTCCCGGTGTACCTCTTCCCGTTCTCTTTCAAAGTGGACCCTGAGGAAACAAATGAGGTGTACTTTTTCCAGACAATCAGTGAAATTGACACCAAGCAGTGGCTCAATGCTCTTGACTACGCCAACAGGCACTGGTTCTACTCGCGTGCCATCAACTATAAGGTGCAGAGTCTCAACACTACGTTTGGGCTTCCTTTAAGTGCCATATGTGCGCGTGACAAGACACAGACCCCCAAGTTTCTCCTGTTGATCTACCAGTCCATTGAAGCCGAAGGACTCCAGGATGTGGGTATCTACCGGATCAGTACGTCCATCAGTGAGCTCAACAGCATCAAGCAAGAGATCGACCGCACTGGCCAGATCAACTTCAGCGAGAGAGGTGTCAATGTCCATGCCCTTACAAGTTGTGTCAAGCTGTACTTCAGGGAACTTCCCGATGCACTTCTTACAGATGAAGTGATTGAGATGTTGGTACCTTTGAAGAAGAGCAGCGAAGACTTTTCTGAAGCAGATGCTCAGGCATACCGGTGTGCATTGGGCAAACTTCCCACAGTCAACTTCCACACGTTGAAGTCGTTGATCAAGCACTTGAACGAGATCGTCAAGCATAATGCAGTTAACAAGATGACCACGTCCAACTTGGCTACGGTGATTGGGCCAGCCTTGACGGAGGCCAGCAACTTGGAGTCGCTCATTAATAACTTTGGTGTGCTCAACCATGTGTTGGAGAAGTTGATTGACCAATACGAGGTGTTGTTCACTGACACAGATGACGTTTCTTCAGTGTATGTTGCAGAACCAGAACAGGTCAAGGGAAATGAGAGAGAAGTCAGAGAAAAGTCAAGTGAAAGAGAAGCCAGAGAAAAGTCAAGTGGAAGAGAAGTCAAAGAAAAAGAAAACGAAAGAGAAGCCAGAGAAAAGGCAAATGAGAAAGAAGTGAAAGGAAGCGAAAGAGAGGTCAAGGAGAAAGGAGGTGAAAGAAAAAGAAAGTGAGGAGGAGCAATAGAGAGAGAGAGAGAGAGAGAGAGTCTCAAAGCTTAAGTGATTTCCGTTCTAGATTGGAGAGTTTAATTTAATATCTATTGACCATGAACTATATACAGTAAGACTAGTGTCTCTTGATGAAGCCCTTGTTGGCGTCAAGCTTGCGCTTCTCCATGGCCTCCAACTTCTTGTTGGTCTTCTCCATCTTGGAGTGAGTCTGCTCCTTCATCCTGGAGTTGAAGTCCTTGAACCACTCGCTCATGGTGGCCGGAGGAGGTTTGGAGCCCGCAACAGGCACCGGCTTCACGATGGCCGGGATCTTGGCCCATTTCCGGAAGTACTTATTCTTCAACACCAACGACTGCACAAACGAGAACACCGAGTTGGCTGCAAAGTAGAGCAACGGGGCTACAGACATGTTGTAGGTGACGAAAATCGAGAGAAATGGTAACACAGTCATGAGTTTCTTGAACATGGGGTTCATGGCCTGGGCCCCGGTTTCTCCTCCAGCCCTCATCATTCCAGTCACCACCAACGCAGTGAGGATCTGGAGCCCAATGTACGGGTCCACTTGGGTCAAGTCCGGAAACCAGAATGCACCCTGGGTATCAAAGCCTGGCACGGGGTAGTGGGCCATATTCCGCGTGGCCTGGAAAAACCCATAAGCCACAGGTAACTGGAGTATGGGCAAGAACGAGTGCGACGTATGGATATCGTGTTCCTTATACAAGCGTTGTCTTTTCTTCATGGCAATCATCTTCTGCTCATTGTCGCCATTCTTGATCTCCTCCATGAGTGCATCGATCTGTGGCTTGATGCCTGACATCTTGGCCATATTGGCAGACGACTTGACGTACACCGGGAACATGAGCGTACGGACACACACCGTCACACACACAATGGTGCCCCACCACGGGAGACCCGTGTACACGTGGGCCAACTCCAAGAGGTTAGTCATGGATGCTGTGAGGCCCCAGCCATCGCCGAGCCCAATGGATGCCATGTACCCAACGGTATCTGGGTGGACCACATCATGGGCAGCGCCCGGAAGAGCGTCGGCGAGTTTTTCGATATCCTGGGATACTTCGTGCGAGAAATCGGTCAATTTGGTTTTGATTTCGCTGATTTCGCCCGCTTCCCCGGCTCCGGAGCTGTTAGTATTGGCGCTGGAGCTGTATCTGAGGAACCCCAAAGATATGCACTTGATTGGGGACAGTCCCGAGGCCATGACGGATCTGGGCACATTTTTGGAAGGGGCTATGCAGTTTCTCAAGCGAAGAGCAGCACGGGGCCGAACGCCTAGCCTGAACATTATGGAGTGGAGTGATGGAGTGGAATTTGGTGAGTGCGTGAGAGGCTTTTTCCACTCCAGTCTTCGCACCGCGTACAGGACTAGAGTACCGTAGAGGATGGACTCTGGATAACGTTCTGATGTATTTGAGTAGAGTAGTGACATAGGACTTTTTTTCGCCTGGTAGAGTAGTGCTATAGTACTTTATTTCGCCTAGTAGAGTTCTGCTATAGTAGAGAAATACTGTCAGATCCTGCATAGGTGATCTACCTGGCAGACCTCTGTCTTATTTAAATGCATAGGGTTAGGCTTGGTACGGAACACCAGGATTGCCTGAGAGGGGATGGCTGGGCATATATTGGAGTGAATTCGGAGCGATTTTTTCTCTTGAAAACACCAAACAGGATTACAGGAGACAAGCAGTATGTGTGGAGTGTCATAGAAACTGACTATGAACTACAATTTAGTAAGCCCTAAAGTGTATGTACTCTAGGTGTATCCTTACTATGACGAATAATAAGTGGTGCTGAATGTATTCCCGAAAGGCTGGTAGACTGGTAGACTGGTAGACTGGTAGACTGGTAGACTGGTAGACTGGTAGACTGGTAGACTGGTAGACTGGTAGACTGGTAGACTTGACAGACTTGACAGACTGGTAGACTTGACAGACTTGACAGACTTGACAGACTGGTAGACTGGTAGACTGGTAGACTGGTGGACTTGACAGACTTGACAGACTTGACAGACTTGACAGACTTGACAGACTCTGATGGACTCTCGAGTATGAAGTGAGAAAGCTATTGGTGACATTTGTTTTCCGTCCAGAAAATAAAGCTATAGTACACTCTCTCTTGACGAATCAGCAACAAACGATAAAAGTGTTCAATGTTACAACAAGAATCTATCAAGTACCATAGGGGCACCATAGGGGCACCATAGGGGCACCATAGGGGCACCATAGTGGAGTAGTGTATATGGAGAGATATAGTATGTTATAGCACTCCACTATGTTCAAATAGAAGCAGGTTATCAGTATAGTAGTGTAGAGTCGAATAATACACTATGAAGGCCACTGAAGACTGTATAGAGAGGTCCAGTATATGGTGTTGTGTGGTAAAGCAGAGTAGGTACGATTTGGTATGCTCTAGATATGGCATAGTATTTGAGTAGTGGCTTACCCCACTCTTATTCCAGCTGTAGAGTAGCACGGTTTACAGTTTATAGTGGTCTGGTGGTGTAGTGAATCACAGATCAGTTAGTCCAGTTTCCGGTTGACACTTTCAAAGTAATAGGGCAGACCATTGGAGTGGAGGTAGAGGAGGGTGGAGAGTAGGGGTACATAACTACACTAATAACTACACAGGAACATATAAAAATTGTTTAGAAGTACCCAAAGATTTCAGGACATTAACGTGGCCCAAGGTCTCCGCTAGAGTATGGTGTGGAAAGTGTGTGGAACTAGTGAGTGACTGGAGAATGTGGATTTGAGTGTCTAGGGACGTGAATGGATGGTAAGTATACAATATAAATGCTGCTAATTCCGTAGAGTGACACTACTAATTCCGTAAACAGTGACATTGCTAATTCCGTAGAGTGTCACTACTAATTCCGTAGAGTGTCACTACTAATTCCGTAGAGTGTCACTACTAATTCCGTAGAGTGTCACTGCTAATTCCGTAGAGTGTCACTACTAATTCCGTAGATAGTGACATTGCAAATTCTGTAGATAGTGAAATTGCTAATTCCGTAGAGTGTCACTCCCAATTCCATAGAGTGTCACTACTCTTAGGTATAGTAGGGTGTGAACGTAACTTCTTTCTTATGATTCGTTAGTACAGACTAGATTCTTCGGAGGATAGCAGAGACTACAGACTCGGGATCATATGCTTGGTACAAGTGTTGGATCCCCTGGAGCTTTTGATGTAGCTGTTCGCTGCCAGTCGGACCTTGGGTATAGCCATTGGGGAAGTGTGAGGAGCCAATTACCTAGCTACGGTTGACCAGGTGACCATGCTGACGACTGCCCAACATCCTTGAAAGCCTTTGGACACCTTTGGGAATGGAAACCTTTGGAAATGGAAACCTTTGGAAATGGACACCTTTGGAAATGGAAACCTTTGGAAATGAAAACCTTTGGCAAATCAACATGGCAAACAGAGTACCTGAAATACCACAAATCTAGCACCATTTGGCGTATTTACACCTTGAAGCATTCGGTCTAGGATATCCTTTATCCCCGTGTGGGAATACTTGCTCCACTACATATACAAGGTATATTTGCCATGGTTCCTTCCTGCATCCACAAACCACTCTCCTACGAATACCTCTCCTTCCGATACTTATATGCTCAAATCACTTACAACCGCTTCTTCTAGGATGTTCTAGTGACTTCTACTTTTCAATCTCTAACCTGCAAAGGCATCCGAAAACGAGGTTCCTACTGCTGTTCCAAGGACTCGCGATGGTGACAGTCTTTGGTCCTGTGTCCGGTGGAAAACAAGTCCATGACATCTCTAGAGGACTATAGAGATTTCTATACTGTTTTTGGTGAGTAGAGCAGTACAGTGTATGATGTAGCATAAAGTGGCTACTTTAGTAGTAGAGGTGTGTGATTTACAGTTTACATTAGTATGATATAAAGTAGAAATGTAGAAATGTAGCAGTGTAGAAATGTAGAAATGTAGCAGTGTAGAAATGTAGCACTGTAGCAGTTTAGCAGTGTAGAGAACTGTGTTTTATCCGCCATAGCCAATCATATCCATTCCGTACCATCATTGGCAGAATACTAGGTGGAATAGGATGAGGCCAAATGTAGGTGTTCCCTCATGCACCTAGAACGGTTGGCAGCTACCCTTGCCAGTAATGGTGACTTGATTACTATAGCCCAAATTCGGACTCTGGGTACCTCTGAATAGTATCTGAAGTAACAAGAAGCTAGCATTTTATAAAGACAAAATCTGGTAAACATGTAACATGTGATTGCCCGTGTATGCAGGTAATATGTTACCTAAAGCCTCAAGGTTCCAGGAACAGAAGTGCAGACTAGTATTGTATCGGGGTTTTAGGGTCAGAAGGAGTCAGGTATGACTTTAGACAAGGTATCAAGGTTGGTGCAGGAGTACGAAGTGCAAGCAATCCCAAGTATACAGTGTTTTTTCGAAGCTATCCAAACCAACGTGGCAAAATGTTTCGTA
>NKZA01000171.1:0-35828 GCA_002374405.1 Metschnikowia cubensis
AACGCAACCGTCCCTGGAAAGACCATTGGAAAAACACTTCAATAAGTGATACGTTGAGGCAATCAAAGTAGGATATTAGTACCAAAATAGCCTGCACATTTCGCCATTCATGGAGCGTTTCCAGACTTTGATGCTTTCAGTGAATTGAGTTTTTTTTTTTTAGTTCAAAATGCCTTTTCATGATACGTCATCAAATCTTCATTCTTCGTCTCAACCTTCCTCTGTGTATGTTTGCAAAAAGTCCTTTGCCAAGTCTGGACCCTAATTATAGACTCTACCATTGTTTCGAAATCAGATCAAGTCTTAGTATTTCTCCAGTCTGCTTCCGGCTTTTCTGATCAAGACTTGGTCTTTCTCGGGACATTAATTTATAAACCTTCTGCACGAGATATATTCACCTGCGGGATCTACAGCCACACATGGGGGTCATTCACACATTTGTCCCAGAAGTTTTGAAGCTACTGTACCTAGAATAAATGTTTAGTAGGCCTTTCAATTTTGTTCTATTATGGGGTCACACATAAATCTGGAAAACATGATTATTAAATATGAATGCTGTCCATCAAAATTTTTTGATAGATTTATTGTGACAAACTTCACACACCTACATAAATTCTCAAGTAACACCAAAAGAGATATATTAGGAGTACTACCAGAGGAGTAGAGAGTAGAGCAGAAGTAGTAAAGTAGTAAAGTAGTAAAATATTAAAGTAACAAAGATAGTGTACTGTTCTGTAATTTTGTGATAT
Source organism: Metschnikowia cubensis (assembly GCA_002374405.1). Taxonomy (NCBI): domain Eukaryota; kingdom Fungi; phylum Ascomycota; class Pichiomycetes; order Serinales; family Metschnikowiaceae; genus Metschnikowia; species Metschnikowia cubensis. Next base: position 750 of record NKZA01000171.1, read on the forward strand.
TGTATGAAAGGTTTAGTGACTTGACTTTCAAGTCAGTCATATTTCTTCTCTCAACATCAGTGTCCACAACATGCATATGTACCATTTTATCAATATACTTTTTGCTGTTTTTAGTTGTTGTAGAAGTGTTATATTGCATTGTGGGTCTACTGATTACGTAATAACCAAAACATTCTATCATATCAAAGGAGCAACAGAAATAACTTTCTGTTTCAAAGAAATGATGCACATACAGATCAAATTTAGTTATGAATTTATTGGGTTTTTGGACTCATGTTTAAAAAAACTGCTCATTCTTCAGGTAAGATCCCGTCTTTCTGTCATATGGCAAAATGTAAATTGATACAAAGGTACAGTATTGAGGATCCCACAGATTATCGGAATATATTTCATAAACTTCGCTTCCTGGCATTTTACAAGCTTCAAAGGGGCCGTTTCGGAGGCTATTTATCCAGCTTATTTGCAAATCAATTGGTTCAATATCGGGACCAAATACAAACTTGGTATTGTTAAGGCCCACGTGCCAGGGACCGTTCTTTTTATTAACGTAAGCATGAGTTCCGTTTAAGGTAATGTCGACGGGGGGCTTTGGTGTGCCACCATAATAAAAAATGATTTCGTTTCCGTGCTCCTCTCCAAGTGACCTCCCGGAAAGAGGTATAAATTGGTCTAGTCTTTTAGCAAACAAAACAAATGTCCTCCCATAAGGCCCGGTGCCCACAGGAGATTCGGTTGTTTCATTGTACTGCCGGAGGTAGACACCAACTGGGAAACAATAATGGGAGAGTGTAGGTGGTATATCATGTCTTATCACTCTAACATTTTTATCATAGACGTCGCACGAGTAAAACGGACCATGAAGAAGCATCCCTTCATCATCTAAATCCAATGTTGCAGCTGCAAGTTTGGGGCTGAAGCCAATTCCGCCAAGCAGGAACCCCACGAACTCTCTGTTGGGTCCTTGCTTAGTATAAGCGTGCTTTTCGTCCATGGTGAACTCAACTGGGGCACTTGACGAATTCCCGTAAGAAAAAACACTCAAATCGTTAGAATGATGTCCAAGATACTTACCGGAGAGTGGAATAAAATCTGAATCAACTTCGGCGAAAAATACCCATGGTAAGCTAGATTCGGCCGATGCAGACGTCGTAAGAAGGGATGTAATCAAAAGAAATATTTTCATAATCGTTTCTGTTGCTCTGAGAAGAGAGAGACAGGTTCTTATATAGGAAACCAAGAAATATACTTTTTCAATGACACATACTGTTTTTAGTACAATACCTATTAGAATCTGCCAACATGCGCTGATTTATGCATATTCCCTGCACAAGGAGATCATTTCTATAGAAATTTTAGCCCTCTACTGCATTTTGCCAACCTTGACTTCCATGATTAAAAGGTCAGGAGTCCAAGTATGATTGTATTTTTTTTTCGTCAATGATATAATTCTAGTAAATCCCACTCTGTCTTCAACATAGGGGACATTGCCATGTTGTGGGATTGTATTCCACAGGATCAATCACCACTTTCCAATTTACATTAGTGTATGACTTTTTAAATAACAATAAGGGCTTCCTTATCGACCCTTACATAATTAATGATGTTTGGCATATTCGATACGACTGCATGTAAGCAGTAAGAATTAAAGAGTGATGTAGAAAAGTCAGCCCAGGTCATTAGTAGCATCAGTATCTAACTGACTAATATTGGTGGTTCTGATGTTGGGAAACATCTTGATATGTCCTCCCTGAGCTGATGTATTTTTGGTGGTGTTATAAAATAGCGGGGACTCTTCATTTTATGTTGGAGTGATTATTCACATCACCGAAATCACTTGAGTGAATACGGTTTCTGAGAAACTGCAAGAGCTGAGAAGCAGACGAGATTATACGAGGTTTCGCGGAAAAGGGGCCGGCCGTAACACAAAAGGTGACAGAATAAGAGACATTTTGTGATGACAAGAGTTCTGAGTATAGCTTATGTACAGAATCTTTCCAATTTATGGGTTAGTAGACGACAAAGCGCAGAAAAAAAGGCATGCCTTGAGTATTCGCAATTCGGCACCGTCCAGTCGTTTGGTGTGCATATAAACCCCGCACCAGTCTGCCCCGCACTTCTCAACGGTATCCCCACGGCACCATTGCCAAAATGCAAATTACACATTTACTAGTCACAGATCTTTAATTTATTGTAAAAATTTGGTGATGTAATATATTGAGGTGAGTTGAGATTATCTGTTGCTTTTCTTGAGCTTAGTTCCAATTTCCAATTTTTAAGGCAGATTTATAGTTTTTTATTTTTGTTACCATTTTACTTCGCATTTTACCTAGGCTGTGCCAAAGCAGCAATGCCTCTAAAATACAAATGAGGTCCACGATTTCACAAAATTTCAAAAATCACTTATCTCCTATTAATATTTGGTATAAGTAAGCATTTCTTGGAATGAAGACAATTCGTCGCTACTGTGAATTTGTTTACGAAAGTACTAGTTCCATAGACTGAATAACAGAGTAGAAGTCATTAACTATTTTTGCGTCCAATAAGCCTGAACTAGTCAGTTAGCTAAATAATATCAATAACAAAAAGCACCCAAGAACCTTCTTGTACACAATTAATCGCATCACGTTATTGGCGAGAGCTGTGCTCCAAACTCTGGTACTTACCACTCTTTGCACTATTTCTTACTGATGCAAACGTCGCGATCTTCATCATTACCTTGCAAAAGTTCCAAAGTTTCGAACGCGTGTTTTTCCTTTAATATAAGGATTGCATGTACACACGCACTTGCTCTTAAGAAACAGGAGTCTCGGCTCCATGTCTCCCTGTGACCACGGTCGTCTGAAGCCTCACCCCAATATGTAAGGACAAGCTCCCGCTATTCTATAACGCCACCAAAAATATATATCAACTGAAGGAGGACATATCAATATGTGTCCCGACACCAGACTCAATAATAATTATTAGTGTAGTGTTACTGAGGTATACTGAGGAGCTGTAGTGATTCTCTTCACTTTCTGACCCCACGTTCTCTGGGGTCTATCCTCATCTGATACTTAATGCGAATTCTCATTTTCGTGAGAGAAGCACATATCCGTCTTAAGCACAGATACTGGTCTTGAGGTCGACCAAAACAATCTTTTTGCTAATCTCTAAACCAAACCAAGTGAATCTACTTTTCAAAAAAGTGCTTAAGTTAGAAGGATCTTCAGATTTCCGCTCGCGTGCTCGAAGCCCTGAGGTGGATCTGATATGTGAGCTAGCTGTTTTACAGTAGGGTGAAATCAAACGGGGTGCCTGAAGGGTTTGCACAAGTCGTCAGAGATAAATTTCCTTATGGCAAACAATGATTGCAGCAGTAGAGCAGCAACGAGGTCTTACTGGTTTTCCTTAAAATACCTATGTGGAGACCGAGAACTTCTACAAACGTATAGAGTTCACATCTTACCTAGAATAAAATTAACCCATTTTCTCTGGAACATTTTCCGGGTGCTACTTAGGCCCCTGCTTTAAATAAGAAGAAAACAACTTTTTTCGTTTTTGCTCAGGCTCAGATTTAGCTTTAGCTGGAGATTTAGTTTTCCGGTCGTAAGGCAAAAGGTATAGTTCTACTTCGAAACAATTCTTCTGCGGTATGTCTAAACATCTATCCAAAATTGCTCGTACGGGACCGTTGAATATTTCACACGAGTAAAACGGACCATTAAGAACCTTCATATCACTATCGAAACTGAACCGAGTTTTGGAGACACTGGGAGAGAAACCAAGCAAGCCTTTGTAAAACCCTGCGAACTCCATCTTTGAATCAAATTCAGTGATTGCATAGTTATCTTGTAAAGTAAACTCTTCAGGAATAGGATACAGGTTTTCATGAGTCAATGCACTTAAGTCCTCAATACCGTCGTCATAAAAGGTACCTGTGAGTGGCACTAAAGTATCATTGACTTTCACAAAAAAGACCATTGGTGTTTCAACAGCACTGGGTGGTTCATTATCTTTCTCGAGCTTAAAAACAGGTTCAAACGCGTTTCCAGTTTTCTTATCATAATGCCAAAAGTAAATGTCCACCTCAAAACATAAATCTTTGGGAATGGCTGGGTCTCCGTGCAAAATTCCCCGCACGTCCTTGTCAGATAGACTGCATGAGTGAAAAGGACCATCTAGAACCCTTTTTTCATCATCAAAATGAAAAAGAATCGAAGGGATTCTAGGGCCGAAGACAAAACCGTCTTTGTAAATCCCCACAGGCCCTGGCGTGAGTGTCTGGTTAGTGAAAACACAATTTTCTCTTAAGAAAAACTCGACAGGGGCAACTGAAGAATTCCCATAAGACAATAAACTTATTTGCACATCCCCTGTGTCATAAGGAGAACCAAATAATGGCACCATTACGTCATTCACATCCGCAAAGAAGACCAAAGGTAAAGTGTCAACATCTCCACCAAACAAGGGTGTAGGCTTTACGGCATTGCCAGATTTTGAATTATAATGCCAAAGGTATATCTCCACTTCAAAACAATTTCCTCTGTGTACGGTTGGATATCCGTGCATGATCCCATGTTCAACATGGCCGTATAGCTCGCACGATTTGAAAGGACCATTAAGAACCCTTCCATCCTCATCAAAATCCAAGTTGGCCGCGCGCATATAAGGACCAAAAACAAAAGCATCCTTTTCAAATCCCACAGCCCCTGGAGTGGTTGTCTGATTGGTAAAGGGGTTTTCGTTCTTGAAGAAGAACTCTACGGGGGGAACCGAAGAGTTACCATAAGACAAAATGCTTATTGGTAAGTCATCTCTGGAGCTAACTGTATGGGAGAGTGGTACCATCGTGCCATTAATCTTTGCAAAAAAAACCAATGGTAACCTTCGGGTTGCCAAGACAGTGGCGACGAAAAAAGAGATGCAAATCAGTTTAGCTGCTTTCATGTTATTTGCTGAAGCTCCTTGAGAAAAAGGCATCAATATATGAGATAACCAACTCCTAATTCAGACCCACTAAATCACATTCTTGATGAGTGACGTCTCAATTTAAAACAATAGAATGAACAATTCTGAGAATCTTCCATGATGCACTTACTTCCTGCACGCGTGTGACCAAGAAGTCTTTTTCTAGGAAGTTTATCCCCATTCTGATGCATATTAATCACTTAGCCCAAAACTTTTGTTCATCAAGTCACCAAAGTCTTGTCATCCTTGTATTTCATCCAAAAACATGACTTCATCAAATCCGTCTGGTCCAATAGGCACTCTGCCGCATTAATTGAGTGTCAGTGCAGTTCGCTGACTAGTTGGTATTGCAGTCATGCTACTCGGGCCAAGATGCAAACAAAGTAAACAAGTCATCCAATTGGCGATATATGAACCAGAATCTAGTGTATGAACTGCTTCAGTTCATCCCTGGCAATAGATAATACTACAATGAAGAGGTATATACTTCCAAAGTATTAAAACGCAATTCCAAGGAGTGGATAGATAATAAGCCAGGAAAATTTCAAAATGGGCCAAGTATGGAAGAGTACTTCATGAGAGCTTGTGGTTTTCCTTCATACAACCGCTCAAAAAAAAGGGTGAGAGGTCTCCTTTATACTCGGAGCGCGCCCACTAGTGGAAGATAAAGCTTGGTTCTTCTCGGAGTGCACACAAGCGTCCATCCTGCACCTCATTTTGTCAAACCAGTATATTTCACTGCAAATTTATCAAATAAATCGAAGCCAAGAGAACCGAATTGACTTGATAATTCAATTGTAGTGAATTTAATAATTTTTTTTTATATGATTTCTTTCCTTCGTCCACTAGGGGACCATACTCCCTATGCAGGCAGCCGTAGTATACGCAGCTTTATCAGGCCATTCCGACATCTTACTATAATGTCACGATTTGGTTTTCGGCACTGATTAATGCCGTACTTCAGACAGACTCTGGTGCTAGTTGCATGACGCAACACTGTTCCTTATTCATACGAGTAGCCTTCTATTACTTTCCCTATTCTTCCTTGGGGGATCCTCAGTTGACAAATATTGTAACTAGATACTGAACGTGCAATAAGGGTCTAAGTAGGATAGTACAAGTTTCGCATAGTATTCGAGTGGTTGTACCAGCATTTAACATCACAGTGAAAAAACAGGGGATTACTACATTTCTTGTTTACAGTGAAAATGCGTAGAGTTAACCAATAAAAATGATAACAGAATAAGACAGTCCGGAATTTAAGAAAGTGACTGCCACTCATTCAAATTCAATCAGTATTAACAGGCCAGTTGCGTGGATAAATTTAGTCTAGTATACATATAGAAATAACTCTAATGAGGACCACTCCCGCTACATACTTGAAGTACCTACTGAGACAGTGTAGTGAAAAATTCCATCAAAGAGACTTTTCAATAAAATCTCGTTAAAAAAATAGATTGTATTTTTTTCCCGATCAAGTGGAGTGTACGTAGTTCGGTGGAGCATGACGAGTGACTAAGTGACTCTAATTGAAAAAAGTTTTATTACAATTAAAAAATACAGCGTTAAGTGATTAATAAAATATGGCCAGGAAAAAAGCTAATCAAAAGCTTTATGGAATAAAAAAGATTGATCAAGCAAGAAGATGGTCATTGAATCAGTATAAGAGAGAACAAACGTTTAAATGCGGCATCTTACCGATCGCATCTAATCGGTCTAGTAAATTTTTAGCTGACTAAATTTTTGGGAACGAAAGACTTATGTCCACGTGCAGGATACTTGTACCTATCGGGTCATTTTTACATGATCTTACAGTTTCACTTCCTCTGTACATAACAAGCAGTTACCCTCTCAAGAAGGATTCCCATCATTTGAAAATGCCATGAAAACATCCCACATGATACGGACCTTCCTTTTGGCTTCTACGTCCTTTGCAAATACTGTTGGAAGCCTTTATGTTAAATCAAATGATATGCTGATGCCAGTTGTTAGCTTTGAGGTTCCTGGTTTTGACTATCTTACTATTGGGAAGAATAACCTGGTCACACTTAATGTCACCTTAAAGAATGGCCTAGCTAGTACTGAGAAAATCAACACTAAGGAGGTATTTGGCATTCTCAACGATTACTTAGTCTTTGGTAACAACAACACTGTGAAGCCGTTTACATTACAGTTTGATGATCAATCAAGAGTTCACAATATTAATTCTTACTTGTGTAAAAAGTCCCACAGTACCTTCAAGGGATTCCTTATGAGCGAGAATAAATCTTCCACACTGTCGAACTGTTCCCGGGTGGAAATCTACTTTATGCCTCCTCTTAAAACCCATACAACTGAGTATCGAGAGAGTGAATCTTTGCCCGAATACCATGACCTATTAATGCCTCTGCTACACTACTTAGAATTGTGAGACTCTAAATACCTGAAGGCACACTTTCTTACTTGGTTGATTAGTACTTGTGCGCTTTGAATTAACTTATTAAATATAACTGAACCTTTACCAAACTGCTGTTGTTGTAATTTTTTTAAAAGATACTCCAAGCATGGGTGAAGCTTTTGTAGCAGTATAACTAAAATCAAATACATTTAGGCAATGAGAGGAATCTGGTGTTATAGATTCTTATCGAAAATACCATTTTTGAATTTACCTATATACCTAAAGTGCTGACACATAGATATGTAGACTGTAGATAATTCAATAAATTCAATAGACGACCGGTACACCAGTACAGGGTTTTTTTTCAAAGCAATTTTTCTGTAAATTTTTAACTCGAGAGATATAAAGGGACTTACCACACTTTCCAAAATGGCGGTAACAGCTTTGAATCAGTGTATTGGACGTGGTTTTTTTCACGTTCTTAAGACCCAAGTTTAGGTGGCCCATGTGAAAAAATTACGAGCAAGAGAGAGATTAATGTGACAAATTTTGAATCTGTTTTAACATAATTTGATTGAAAGTGACTGCGTCTATTACAATTTGATATCGGTGAGAAATTTAATGGCATTGATTCAACCCATTTTAGTTACAGAATCAGTATATATTTGAAACGATTACTGAAGCTTAAGATATTTCTATAGGTATGATATTAGTAAATGGAACTAAAGTATCCAAATTTCATAGGCTCATAGAAGAATTTTCAAGGTATATGGCATTAAGCATTTCCTTGGTTTGTCCAAGAGTGTATATAAGCCCTCTACTCAGGCTTTTTAGCTTCGCAATTATCGGAACAAACCGCTTTTTTCAAAAAAAAAAAAAAAAAAAAAAAAAAAAACTCACCTAAACCTAGCGTTCTGTTCTTCATCACTTGAATCAATGTTCTGGTTGATGAAATTGGATAGTATTTTACTGAGAAGGAGTGCTTTCAACACAGCGCTAAATCAGAATCACCCTCAGCAAAATAGTGAAGGGTTTTGGTACAATTGTGTTATAGACTGTTTTAGTAAGTAACAATCTCAATAATGACGAATATTGACTCCAAGTCTCTCTAGGTCTATATGACCATATCTGACACACTATATGCAGAACAATACCTGGATGGTGTCACGAACAATGCCGCATAGCATCCATGATGTTATTATCGGAAATATGCAATTAAGGTACAGTTGGAGGTGGCCCAAATAGTTAGTATATTCTAAGATGTACATTTTCTTTACCTACCGATGAATCAGGCCATGATCAATGGACGTGCAAGATCATGCACGGGGGAGGGACAAAGTCCTGCCAATACCTGAGGAACATTTAAGTGGATATGCAGAAAATAATCTCTCAATTTAAGTGGACATGCAGAAAATAATCTCTCAATTCATGAGATTATGTACACTCCTCGGAGTTTAGCTAACAAATATAGAAATTCGTGTATATCTAAAGACTTTGGATGACCTAATCATTCAACATGCCCGAACCCCATTTACGAGTTAGTGATTTAAGGCTTCTAGTCTACTAACAAAATGTGCTTCGGTTTCCATGAATTTATCTCGTAACTTTTCTACTCAGTTCCATATCCAGAAGACTTTCAGCTAGAGCTAGTGCAATATTGAGTACTCAAGTCACAATTTTTTAAGAAAAATCAATAAAGACTAATATAAAAGCAGTAAATATTGTAAAAAGGTGAACGCCTGAAGTACTCCAACTGACAGTTCCACCAGAGTGTGCCTCTACTGCTGAAAGAAGTGGTTTGTCTGGAAGAACGACACCTTTTGTAATTATGTCACTACTTTCACCGACTGTACCACCTGCATGTGCCGTCTAAATAATCTCACCTGTTTCTGTGATGGCTACGATTGTAATCTAAGTATTAATGATAGTCACTGTAGCCTTTATTGGCCAGAAAAATGGGCAGTTGGTATAGATCTTTCGCATCGTAACGGGAGACGCTGCATAGTACTAGTATAAGCCAGCAACCGAAGTGGTCTTATCCGAAAACGTTGCAGTATAGTAGGTTGAAGTTTGAGTTGGGGGTCTTCTTTTGCATCAAAGCTACTCACAGATATATTGTCAGCCCCATCCGGCTTGTTGGACTCAGATATAGACTCAGAAGATGGGGACATCAATTCTAATTTATAAGTTTTCTGCTTCAAGGCAGAGTCAAAATTAGAAGAAACGGCACCAATATTGTGCAAATCATTGGGGATAACCAGTGGATTCAATTTCATCTTCGTTTGTTGTGTCAGCATTTTGTTGATGTGTTACAGCAGCCCCAGTTTTCCTATCATAGGGCAAGAGGTAGATTTCCACTTTGGGACACTCAGCACCCGGCACATTAGTTTCTCCGATGAAGATCTCATACAATAAATTGGGGAGTAAAACGCACGAATGAAACTGAACATCTAAGATTTTCATTTCGGCATCGAATTTCAATTCGGTTTTAGGGATATTATATCCAAACCCAAAAATTCCATCATAAGACCCCAAGTACGCCGGTTTGTCCGCATTATCAGTGACTGCATAATTGCCCTGTAAGAAAAAGTTGGTAGGACTGGGATATGCGTCTCCATAAGACAAGATTTCAATCTCCACACCGTCAACCCTGGAATAAGTTCCATAAAGGGGACGCAAAGCACCATCTACTTTTGCGAAGAAACCTAAAGGGTATTTAGGGTGGGCCCAAACTGTTGATGCGACAAGAGAGGAGAAAATCAAGTTAGCTGCTTTCATGATAATTGTAATAGTCTTGGAAATCAGAGAATTTCCTGTCTACTTATAGGCCACAATGTCGGCAAATTTTCCTTTTATCAGAGCTTCTTTTCATGAAACCATGTGTTTTTTTTAAACAATAATGGAAGAATCTGAAAAAAAAAAATAGAGAGATCTGAGAACAATAGTGGAGAAGGCGAGAACAGGCCCTTGTGCATGAATCTCTCCTGCATATTGGGGAACTGAAATCACTTCTAGAAAGAACGCTTATCAAATCTATTTTTCGTTTCCAAGCATCTTTTTAATTGAAATTCTAAGGATCTGAGAGTCAATTCATCTAGTATCGGACCCTGTAGCCAATGGGGAGTCCAATTATAAAATGAGCAATTTGGGATATAATTTTCCCCAACGTTAATGCCTAAATTTTACATTTGCGAACCCATCCGAAATTTACTTAGCATTCTCTTTATTCTGTAAGCATATCATGCAATATTACCGAATTTCTTCTTCTACACAATAAAGTGCATGTCACTGAATAGTGTTAGTCAAAGCATTTTAGGGCTCACCGGTTACATATTTAAAAGGTAGTAGCCAGTGGCAGTTTCCAGTAGCAGGGAAATTACTTGTTCAATTTTGAACAAAATGGAGCAGTCCCAGTTCTTCAAAATTACCGCCACTTTACTAATAATTAGTGTCTTTAATGTATTTGGTGGTTATGGTCCCCGCGGCATCTGTGTCGACAATAAGAACAATGCATTTGCTCTTTTTCCTGATAAACAGGCATACAGTCGGCAAGTGAATGTTGTTACCAGTGAGAAGTTCTTGTCTGTGAAAGCCTTAGGATATTATCCTATAAACTTGGCAACTTGTCAACAAGTACCCAGCATGTATGGACCTAATATACTTCGTAAATATGTTATATACAGATCTGTCAACAAGTATCTAGCATGTACGGAGTCAAGGTACTTCGTAGATGAATTGTATGCAGACCAATAATGTATATCTATGTAGGTCACTAGTGGGTGAAGAGTTTTCACCCACCTTGCACCTTGTTTAGAACTTTGGTCTTGTAAAGTACAACTTACATATCCCTGTATATCAATATATATTAAAGCATAGGTTGAAAAGATCTATGAAAACGATGTACAGGTTTGAATAGGTGAAGAATAGCCCGGTATATTAATATATACTTAGTCATAGACTGAAACAACTACAACAGATCAACAACAGTAATATAAACCTTTTAGCGAGAAAGAAAAAAAACGGAAAAGCTATGTTTCCAATTTTTGTTGAAAGGTGTTAGTCTCGGATGGACGTTTCATTCAAACTCTAAAAAGTCGTAATGTCAAAGTACAGACTACAGCACTAATATAGAAGTTAACTTACTTTTTACTCTTGTAGCCCAGAACATACATCCTCAATGAAATTCCAAACAATGAAGATGTTTCACTATGTGGAGCCAAAGATGCATGTTTTACCAGCATGTAAACGTCGTTCGAAGTAATGCTCTTTACATGAGTAGTACCAATTCCTCAATAGCTCACCTTTTGGTTAGAGAAAATTTTAGCTTTCAATTTGCATTCACATTACATGAAAGAAACACCACTACGTCTGGAGATAAAACCGAAGTACACGTACATACGAAGTAATGCACATGGTGTCTCCAAAAAACGCTGGATCGTGTGAGCTCCATATGGCTAATACACAGGGTGTGCAAAATTGAAATCCATGTATAAAAAAGCCATATTGATCGACTTTCCCGAACTGAGAAAAACTCTATTGGTAACCCAGAAGGACTTATATCCTAAGCTTTTCTCATCTTCACTCCATTTCTATACAGAAACATGTGATACTTGGGTGACATAATAACAGTCAAAAGAGATCAATCAGCTTTATATTAATGTATTACATAAATTATTGTTTCGAACATAATAGAAATGAACAAAGATAACGGTAAATCGTTTGTATAATTGCGCCGCGTTTATTTGTTTTGAATCCAAATAGCAAAACTGGTTCGAGTTAGCCCTTTGATTTCGTCTTATTAACTGCAATTGAATGTATACTCGGGAACTATAAACAAGAATATTCCATCAATTTTCCTTATGAGCCCGAAACCGCTATTGCGTCGCCCGTAATGGGTGGAGCATAGGCATAATAAGTCAAAATCTTCCAAAACATCCGTGAACTCAAAACCAATATTGGAAACTACTCATCAATCCGGGTTAATCGAATGTACTGTTGATACATAGCAAACATAATTGACTAAAGGACAGCTACCTTATTTATCTTCATCCTCCTCAACATTGGGTACCTGGGCCACCCTAGAACCTCTAGCAGCTGTATCGCAGTTCCAGTTTCTCTGTTGCAGTGAAGGAGGCAGATGTGGACTTCAAAACAATATTCGTCGGAAAAATTTGCATTTAAACAGGTCCTGATTCTGTGTACTGAGGTACCAGGTTTATTACAAGAAAAAAAACGAGCATTCGAAATCCTTCCACCTTCCAAAACCAACCTAGTCATAGCTGAAGGACTTTCAACCTGTGTTTTAGTATATATTGATATACAGGGATATGTAAGTTGTACTTTACAAGACCAAAGTTCTAAACAAGGTGCAAGGTGGGTGAAAACTCTTCACCCACTAGTGACTTGCATATAGATGCCTTATTGGTCTGCATAAAATGCATCTACGAAGTACCTTGACTCCGTACATGCTAGATACTTGTTGACAAGGACCGAACACAAAGTTTTGGTACTCAAGTGCTGCATATCCAGATCTGGAATTTATATTGGTCAATGCAAAGCTTTTCTCATCTAAGTTAAACTCGACGGGAGTGGCAGAAGGTTCTCCATAACAAAATATGCTTAGGTGTCCAAACTGTTCTCCAAGGTACTCCCCGGAGAGCGGTACCAAGATCCCTACGACATTTGCAAAAAAACCAATGGTAGTTCGGGAGGTACAAGTTTCATGACCGATTTACTCGGTTTATGATATTTCAAGAGGTAAATGTCTACTTCAAAACAATTCATAGCATCATTAATTTCAGCTCCACACAATATTTCACGATCTGGCTTGGGTGACATGTAGCACGAGTAACAAGAAATATCTTCCCTCTACTGTCCAACTTCACCCTAACAGGATTGATGAAAGAAGCAAATGCAAGACCATGCTTGAACAAGCCTACGGGAACAAGGAAAGCACTTTGATTTGTATAAGCGTGTTCATCCTTCACAAGGATTTCGACGGGGTCTACCGACTGATTTCCATAAGACAAAACATCAAATTCCCCTTCAATCAGTAGGTACGAAGTTCTAGAAAGTACCTTGAAAGTTTCACTAATGTTTGCAAAGAAAACCAATGGTGTAACTGAACTTGCTCCCACAGTGGTGAAGACAAGGGAGGCGTAGATCAAGTAAAGTATTTTCATTGTGGTTGTTTGATGCTCCATAACCGAAAGTCATATTACTTGTTTAATGAAAGCATCAAAAAGATATTTAAGGAGGAATATCTGGCATAGCTGGGGTGTGACCTATCGTCCTTGATAAGACTAAAAGATTCAGTGATCATACCTTGACCTATCCACAGTTCCTGCACAAAATGTGCTTACTTAACCATTATAGAGAGTCATCTTTGCCCATACTGGCTGAGAAGGCTAAATCTTTGCTACCTCAAATTGTTTAGTTTCTGCTTAATTAAGCCATATTGTTTCTTCTCCTTAGCAAGCAACAGACACACTTATAGTGTTTAGTTAGCATTCGAGTCTAGGACGTGTGAGAAAGAAAACACTAAGACGGGACCTATTGCCAATAGTCAAAAAACTTGATACAGTGTTTTTGAAAACCATTCAAACCAACACAGCAAAATGTTTCGTACTTCTTCGCACAATCTTTCAAACCAAATGTTCACACCAACTTTCATTAGAATTCAAGATTCTGAAATGTTGAATCTGGAGGATTGCCTTATATATAGTACATTTGGGGGTGTTGCAATTTCAATCAAGGGTCAAAATACATGGAACTGAAGTAGAAGGAGTACGAAACCTTTTGAGTTATTGGTTTGTTATTTTGCTAGTGTGGTTTGAATAGTTTTATGGCGCGGGTTTGAACAGTTTCGAAAAACACTGTATCTATTCTGCAATAATAGACTGAGGAATCTAGATTAACAGTAACCGATTCACTAGTTGCAACCGGGTACTGTGGACAAAGGACTATATGCACATCACTTGATTTCGCAAAATCGCTCAACGTCATGCCCCATCTGTTATTAAACTAGTGAATTTATCCCTCGGTTCACTGATATTAAATGAATTAATGAAATACTGTTGTGGTTATGTTGAAATTTAACAACGGGCCTGCTATTTTCCTAAATTTTTGTAATCATTGTAAATCCTGATTTTTGAGTCCACATATTCGTTCCACGTTTTTGGTAGCAAAACCGTTCGTTTTTAAGTTACTCTCCACCAAAATGACATCTCGTCATAACTCAGCAGTAGCTCACACTCACCTCTAGTAAACAAACAATTATATACCCTATATTTTTTGAATGGTTTCGGCATACTCATTGAATGTTTAACAAAACAATAATTAATTTTGCAATCGGCCATGGTATAATAGTAGAGACTATTTGGCTACAGTTCTGTCTGTTGAGAGTTATAATATACACTCCCGTATTCTGGAACAGCTATCAAGTTAAGTTCCAACAATTCCCTTAAGTGTGGAACATCAGTACAGTCTTTTTTACAACGATTCAAACCGGCACGATAAAAAGATTCAAACCACACAAGCAAATTAAATAAACCAATAATTCAAAAGTGTCGTGCCTTTTCTACTTCAGTTCCATTTGTTTTGACCCTTGATTGATATTGCAACACCCCTAAATTTTTTACATATAAGCCAATCCTCCAGATTCAACATTTCAGAATAGTGAATTCTAATGAAAGTTGGTGTAAACATTTGGTTTGTAAGAATGTGCGAAGGAGTACGAAACATTTTGCTGTGTTGGTTTGAATAGTTTTCAAAAACACTGTAGTCATCTTCAATATGTATATTAGGATCTGTCTCTAAACTTAGACTTCGAGATCCTTATTCTCAATTTCTGTCCTCCTACCATGAGCATTCCTGTCCCTTCTTATAGACTCCGTCTGTCCCGGTCCTCCGTCTACTTCTCCCATTGTCTCTGCAAGCCAATGGCCAAGGTCTAGACGAGGACTAGACGAGAGCTAACCAAGAACTTAGACCAGAGCTCTTCCTTTGTTTCATCTGTGAATGATCACTTGAGCATGCAGTACACTCACATGGGCTGATCCATTCATCCCATGCACTACACTCATGCGTACTGATGCCTCAAGTTCAACACTGTCGCTGGGATGAAATATCAAACTTGCGAAACTGGTGTTACTCACATGACCAAAGTCGTGACGACCCCAAGACAACAAGCTATCGGTTTTTTACAACACCACCAAAAATATATATCAATTGAGGGCGGACATGGTCTTTCGACATCATATCCATCAATATTAATTGGTGTAGAGGTACTCATGGTTACTAAGGACTAGGATTGATTCTCCACAGCTTTTATCACTGCACGATGAGATTATCTATAAGGCAAGAGATAGAGATCTACCTCAAAACAAAATGGTCCCAATGATTCTCTTGTAATAAAGTGCAGATCAATTATACCAAGACACAAATAGAAGGAATAATTTTGCACCCTCATTTCACTATCAAATTTCAAGTAATTGACAGTAGCTCAAATGTCAAGTCCTCAAAGCCTGCGCACCCACTGCTGGGCGTCTGCTTAATATATACATGGTTATCAAGTAGGATAAATTCAACAGGAGTGACGGAAGGGTCGCCATAGGAGAATAAGCTTATATCTTCATAGACTTCTCCAAAATAAATTCCAGAGAGAGGCATTAACGCACCTTCAACCTTTGCGAAAAATGTCAATGTGAGTTCTGGAGACTCCGGTGAGAGAGCAAACTTTTTTGTTTTATTTTTTTTTGGAAACATGTATTGCATTGAACTCATAAGCAGACAGAAACATTGCAGAGGACCTTCTTGCACTGTGGTAAGGTAAATTATAGAGATTCATCTCCAAGCAGTTCTTTTTGGGTATTTATGTATACGCACTAAATAACTCACAAGTGGTGCTGTTCAACATTTGGCACGAGTGAAACGTGACATTTACAAAGTTCAGTTCATCATCCATATAGAAGTTACTTTTAGTGTTATTGGAAGCAAATCCGTCTGGCTGGGTAAACTCTCTTCACTGTTGAATTCGATTCTTGCCTGTTTTTCTACTCATAATAGTAATGGGCCCTTAGTCAATGTGAATGACGCTTTGTTCTATGATGGCGGACGTCGTGCTAGCATGCTACGCACAGTAAGGAATGTTCAAAAGGCAAGTGTATCCTAGTTACAGTAGACTTCCGTACTTCCAGTTACGCAATCTATTGAACTTGTGGGACATGTGAACCTGTGAGTGCAGGCAACTGTGAAGCATATTGCCCGCAGGTCAACGACAACACACAGGCTTGAAATGAGATGAAGAGGTCCCACATGTTTCAGAGAGATATGGTGCAGATGAAATAGGGATATGTGTAAGATGAAGACGTACACTCATCATGCACAGTTACCAAGTGCTGGTTTCGGGTGTGGGAGTCCCAGGGATTGACTATATAGAGAGGATCCTGCTCTAGTTTGAGCGGTAACAATTGTGAGAAAAAGGTCACTAATATTTAGTTTTAGGAAGAATATAAGTGCCTAAAGATGAACCCTGAAGCACCATACTAGAGAGACTTATTGGAGGCCAACGTCATAACAATTCCAAACTATTCACAGGTGTGTGCGAAAGCTCAACACAATCAACTAACATACAATGTTTTGTAGAAATAAAGTGAATTTATAGTTGAAAGAAACCCTCACTGTTTAATGAAGTCCCTCTTGGGAATGACTAAAACTTAGAGTCACTGCTGACGATACGAATATATTAGTTAGACCTTCCATTTAAAGGTAAATCATCAAACTTAAGTAAGGATGAGGCCCAAGGTCATGTATAAGTAGTATCAGAAAAGTTCATTTTCTGCCCCACCAACTTAAGTTGTACAGTGAACTCCTCAACGTGCGAGTCGTTGAAGTTTAAATAGCCAACCAGTAGCTTGGTTAATGCCAGTGGCAGACTTCTAGATAGCTGTGATAATTAGAAGGCCTACCAAAACAAGAGTGACAGAATTCAAAATAAAACTGGCACTTTGATTTTCTGTTATTCACAATTCCGTCTTAGACGACAGACAGAGTATAATCGTATTTCATTTTTTGATATATGGTACTTCGCGTTGTACTCGTTCATCTTAACCGGACCAGAAAAAGTGCGATTTATATACATTCGAGCCGCGCAGGTCACACTTTACGTGCTTACGATACTAGTGCGTGAACGCCGTTGCGCGTTAGAAAACACTTGTGGTACAGAGGAACTGTTCTATGATTGGACTGCAATAACTCTCAAATGAGGCACTCGGCTGATCATTTCTGCCCTCTGTCTTGTAACTCTATTTGTACGTAAAGACGAGAGTGCGACTTCTTTTTCACTATTGATGCCAATCAAATCTGAGCGGGGCCCTCTCTATGTATAGTTAGTCCTGGGGACTCCTAAACGATCTCTCTCCTTCATCTTCTTCATCAATCTCTCTCATCTACATTGTCTTCTCCAAGACAAATCCCAGAGTTAGACGAGATTTAGACGAGGCTACACTAGAGCCCATAGAGGCTTAGCTCATCCTTCGTCTTCAATATCCAACATTGTTTCATCTGGACGCCTTCGCATGAACATGTAGTACCCGCACATGTGCTGATCTCTCAAGTTCATCAGTCGCATGTCGCGTGTTCCAACAAGCGCGACTGCTCCGCAGCTACAGATGCTACCATGTGCTGCGAGAACTCAAGTGGAATCGACAAACATAGACTCCACTAAATGCTTAAGTGCACAACTTATAGAGGATCTAGTGATAACAGAATTTCAAAACCTGAGCCATGGAAGTATGATTGCTCAAGGCAAAAGAATTGTAAAATAGAGTCACATGATCTATAATTCCAAGGCAGCATCCAGGCTTTAGATGTCACTTCAGAAAGATCGTCCGGTGGCTGCAAAAAGGTCGCACTGGTCACTTTCCTGTACACTGTCTGTCTTGCAACCCGACTGTTTTAAACGACCATAAACTTCTTGCAACCCGACTGTCTTAAACGACCATAAACTTCTTGCATACACAGTGCTTCATGTTTTAATACGATCTTGTGTTGGATATGCTAAAAAATTGTATCTTCACAGATGTGGCTTTTTAACTTCTAGTAGGACATATAGTCTCTGCCTTATAACCCACAATGGTTAGAAACTTCTCAAGAAAATATACTATAACTTGCACTACCGGCGTTGGAATTAAAAAGTGCACGAGCAACATAATTCTTTTCGAACTAGTATTCTCTACTACCACTCTAAAAGCATTCTGAATATAATTTATAGTCATTTCGAATCCAGATTTAGCAAATGGAACCTTCTGCAAGGTGTATTTTGATGACATGAACAGGCTTTAAAACATATTTAGGTTACTGTTTCTCTATCTCCATTTCATGGAGGCTCTCATTGGAAAATATCTACAAAAAGTGCTGTTGAAGCAGCTCCCAAACCAGAGGCAATTTAAAGCTCCTGATTGGAACCTAGAATTCGATGGTCATGCAGTTACACTGACAAGAAGTCACACCTTGGTGGCCATAAGAGTAGATAAATACCATTTCTGTTCCCTCACACATGACTATAACATAAATTAGGTCTGAATTTGCCTATAAAAATTGACCATCTGACAATCCTTAAATCATATTACTATATCTGAACATACAAAACGAGATACACTTGTTGATCATATTTGACCAAAACCAGCTTGAGTCTAGCACCATTTTCTGACTTCTGAAGGAACCAAGCCGTTTGAGAACGTTCTCAAAATCTATATTTTATCTTAAGATATGTGTAGCCAGTATACTCAATCAAGAAAAAGTATGGATACCCTTCAAAACTCTCACCAAGATGTTCCTTAGAATCATGCCTGAAAACGAAGAAGTTCATAAATGAAAAGGCCCTGGTGACTCAGAAACTTGGAAATTACCTTGCTAAGGTTGCTTATTCATCATCTTTCACTCACTCAATACCGAGGAAACATCTCACTTATCGCGGATCAAGTTTTTTCAGCCACATTAGCCTCATATAACTCTGTCTTTTCTAGCATCAGCACATGTATCAAGCTTTGAACTCAACAAGATTAACCGACTTTTATTAATCTATGTTTCGTAGTGAAATTTTTTATAATTACCAGAAGGATTTGTACGAAATTGTTTCGGCTTCAAATGAAGGAATACTCTCACACAGGAGGGATCATTAGCACCAGTCCGCATAATCCAGTACACCTTTTTGAGGTAATTTTTGTGACATGAGTAGGCTTCGATATTCCGAAGAGATAAGTCTGAACGGATATGAGCGGCAATAGCTGGCACCTCAGCCCCGAAAACATAGCGATCTGAGTCAACACCAAAAACAGGTACCTGGTTTCTGTATGTAGTATAAATAAGTGTGCCATTGTATACGTAGACATTGAGATGTATGGCCGAAGGTTCTCCATAAGAAAGCACAAATTGCTCGCCATATTTATCACCAAATAATGGAACCGTGTAGCCATTAGGCAATTCTGCATAGAGACCCAAGGTGGGTATGGTTTCTGCACAGGTAGTTACCCCAAAAAGACAGGTCAGGATCAAGTGGGTGATTCTCATGTTGGGCTGGGTAATCTGAACGATGCATCGACCTCTTATAAGCCCGAAGATCTAAAGCTTATCACATGAATTCAACCGGGTGTCACGTGTGATATTCAGAACAATAGCTATAGGGATCTTCTGATCTATCCACGCTTCCTGCATAATTCTATCTCCCCCGTCAACATTGCTACTTTCCACAAATATAATCAGCTGATAAATTGAAATCATGACCCAAGAAAAATGCGTCTGATTGTAAAGTCTTTATAGATATCAACTTCAATTGGTCATCAGGTACGTCGTCATTGTTTTTGAGTCGCATTTAATCACGCAAGTGTATTATCCTTTAACCCCTCCTTGCAATCTCCTGCATGGAAATGAACTATCAGGTATCTTGGCCACGGCGTAGTTGAAATTCGAGGTCATGCTGCTTGATAAATATAGGTGAATCTTTTCACCTCACGTGAACTATACCAGTTTCTTGTGAGTCATGTATCGTCCTAACAGGGTTATCTCAAAGAGTTTCTGTGATGATTTAGAAAACCAAAGGGCCGAATCTATATTGAAATGAATAGTTCCCATTTTCCACAATACCCCCACTTAATGTACTTAGTGAATAGCACGTCTGACCGTTCACAAATGAACTTCTAGTGCACTCTTGTGCTTATTAGAACTCAGAGCAAACCTCACATGAATCAGCCTACCATTGTGACTGTTTGATCTAATCTGAATACCAACTAAATGAAATAGGTCGAGCAGCCTGTGTTCGAAACCTGGACAGGTATGGTAAAGGAATGCCTGGATTTGATTTGCGATGTTGTTTTACCTCATATACCATAGAAAAACTTTAGTTCACTCTATGGTAAGATAAATATTCATTGCTGGAAGTTTTCGTGAGTTGTTGAAATTCATTTTTAAACATTCTATTGCCGAAAATTAAAGAGCAAACCAAGCGTTTGCTATTTCTAGATCAGGAATTGAAATACATCTTAGTTTTGGAGAGGACTTAAATGGGCGTAGCAATAATTTCATATTCGGAGCGCGCCTCTCGTCAACTCTGAACCAGAGCATGCGCGTATTTACTGAGTGCACTAGTTCGATCTCCCCAAGTTCTCGTCTCGGCTCTTACCATACTTCGCGTCGCGTCACTCTTCATCAAGCTCACACACCCTGCCGCCCCTAACAGCCCAAATCAAACAGATTAAATTGATAAGCGGAAAATTAATGTTTAGAAAAGTGGTATTTAGGAAAGCAGTATTTAGGAAAGTAGTATTAAGGGATGTTCTATCCTAGAAGTTTTGTTTTAGAAAGTTTTTTTTGGGGACATGAGCAGCAAGATCACTTAAATCTCACTTTATGTATCTCTGTTTTCAAGTTTAACTCTAATGTTTCAGTTTGATAATAGGTAACCAGAAATTATAAGGCTAGTTTATCACCTTCATGGATTGGTCAATTTTCTGGCAGTACTTTCAACTTATGTTTTAGTCATATTGATATACAGAGATATGTAAGTTGTGTCTTACAAGACCAAAGTCTTGGACGAGTCCGTCATGGGTGATGAAGTACATCGACTTACATGGTAAATAGTCGTTGATAGCCATTTTTGGGGCTGACTCCATTTGAAGTTCGCAAAGTATTACCTAGAACAGGGTCTGGAAGCTACTTCTACAATGAGATGTTACATTAGATAGACCATTCGGGGTGGTGCCTGAGTACAACTATAATAATTTCTTTTCCATCACTTGGCCATGAAAGTATCTCTCTGAAAGACGATATAAGCATAACTCAATTTTTGTTGTTGGTAAAACATATACTAGACGTAAAGAATGCGAAGAATATAAACAATCAAAGACAGGAATTACTATTGATTTGTCAAAACAGTGTTTGAACTAGAAATAGCAATATGCTCCAACAAACCTCCCACCCATAGTACAGTGTTTCTCAAAACGATTCAAGCCCGCACGATAAAATGATTCAAACCACACTAGCAAAATTCGAGAAACCAATAATTCAAAAATTTACTGTTTTCAATATTTAATTAAGACTTCACATAAACAGTTTATTTCAAATCCTTGAACCTTAGCAGTTTTTTAGTCATAAGTACGAAACTTTTTGACTTATCACTTTGTTTAATTTTTCTAGTGTGGTTTGAACATCTTGCCACACTCATTTGAAAAGTTTTGAAAAACACCGTATCTATAAAAGCATTAGAAATTCAATAAAATGTTACTACTGGTGATACTCATCATTCTAAGGACATGCAATAAAACTATAAACTATGAACGTCTTGACTGGAGAGAAAAAAAAACAGAAACAAGTTCTGAGATAAAAACTCCAAATACATTGGTCAAAATTAGACTACATATGTGATCTGAAAGACACTCGTTTTCCACCTAGCGAATTGACAACTTTACTCGTGCTCAGAGTTCTAGTCACAAATTTGCTCGACCCTTCGACTTGATCATGCAGTACTTCGAAGCCTATAATTGATTTGCTCACTTTTTCCAAACCAGAGACAAAACTAAAAGTAGCAACAACACTATAAGCTGTAGATACCCTCATATTGCACACAGCTAGGAGTCCAATTATTAGAGGTCGTTTTCCTTTGGAATTCGTTCCCCAGCAGGCTTAACCTTTTTTCCATCGATGATGGGTAACTTAGTCTGCTGATCCAAAGGAAATAAGTAAATCTCCACCTCGTTACAAGTCTCATTGCTCGTCTTAACCTTTGTGATAATGAAATCGTTCTCTTTGCACTTATAGAATTGATGATTAATGATTTTCTTTTTATCATCAAATTCGAAAATGAATTCGTCCACGGGACAACCAAAACCAAACAAATTGTTATTGAAACCTGCTAGTCCTGGAGAAAATCTGTAATCAGTGACTGCGTATTTTCCAAACGACAGGAAATTGACAGGATCATCATCCGGGTATGCATCAGTAAAGTTACTAAATTTCGAACCAGATTTTCTGTCAGTAATGCCAGAGAGTGGCACATACTTGTCATTCACTTTCTTAAAAAAGCCGTAGGGATCATCGTAACTTGACCCCAATGCAATAGCAGAGAAAAGGAAGGCGAGAATAAAAGAAGTTGTTTTCATGGTTTTTTTAGTTGTTTTTGATGCCTCTAAAGAGAGGACAACCTGCTTCTTTTATAGCATGACAACCGAATGGTATTTTCTCAAACCCATGAATTGACCTGGCCAAAATACTCTAATTCCAGAACAGCAGCTATAAGGTCTTGGCGAGAACATGCGCTGATAGATTGATTTTTCCTGCACATGCAGCAGAAACCTTTTTTTTCAGGAAATTTGACCCCTTTCTCGGGGTACTGTGAAGACTTAAGCCAAGAATATTAGATCAAACAATAAAGGGGTGGTTCATACATAAATACATGACTGAATTCTATCTTAACACGGAATCTCTTCTCTTTTAACTCAAGGCTTCCTCTTGCTTGCAAATCACTTTATACAAACAAGCCTGCCTTATTCAGTAAATCTTTATTCATTCCAATCTCATTTCATTGACACACCTCTTTTCCATTTGTTCTTTATGTCTCTTTTTCTTCTCATTCGTGACAATGGGCCCTCGGTGAATTTAGGTACCTTCAGGTCCTTGCATTGCGGTCATGCTGCATGAGCTTAGAGGCAGTCCGACAAGATTTAAACTATCCAACATCGGCTTTCCATTGTACTACGGTACACCCGAACATGCTTGTGATATAATGTTACTTAAAAAAAGAAACACTTAGCATTTCAAATCCGAATCAAATACCGCCTTAGTTATGAGAAGAAAAATCGTGGTCTGCGAAATAAAGGAGAAACCTAAATATTGTCTAGTCATGGCCATAGTCAGTCCTGGCATGGGTCCTATAGAGAGCACGTCAGTTGGTTTATTTTAGTGATTGTATTATCAACATATTTCTATGTATCCTTAAACTTGTTCATGCCAATGCAGCACCATCTGTACTTATTCCAGTAGTACTTGGCAATGATTCAAGATAGGTAGCGTTCTGAGCGCAGAAGTAGTATGTCCACTTATTCCAATTTTGGCTTATTAATCTAATGACATACTTTACATCGAGCATCGAACAGTAATAGAATCATATGTGTGGTAGTTATAGTTGAGTCGTTATAGTCAGGCAGAGCTGTTGAGCCAACCTGAGTAGAACCACTGCAAACTTCTGTGGATGACTATTTTAGGTATTATGAGGGTTAAGGGCTACACCATACGACTGGAGTGGTGCTAGTGGAATTCGAGAGTCTATAGTATTAGGGGCAAGAGGGTTTAGTCATGGGAGTAGATCGTCTGTTTAGGGTCGAAAACTGCAAACCATGCGTTAGTGCGTCCAGCCTAGAACACACTGTACTACTGTACTACTGTACTACTGTACTACTGTACTACTGTACTACTGTACTACTGTACTACTGTACTATTGTACTACTGTACTACTGTACTACTGTACTATTGTACTACTGTACTACTGTACTACTGTACTATTGTACTATTGTACTACTACTGTACTACTACTGTACTACTGTACTACTGTACTATTGTACTACTGTACTACTGTACTATTGTACTACTGTACTATTGTACTACTACTGTACTACTGTACTATTGTACTACTACTGTACTACTGTACTATTGTACTACTGAATATTTTAATGTGTACTATTGTACTAGTACTACACCCAGGAAGGGAGATGTCTTGCGTTGCGTTTAATACTCAAACGTAAATCTGTACACATTTCCTATTTCATTACCAGCCCTTTACGCCAATGTCACTTTCATAAATCAAATGGCTCTTGATAACTACATTGAATAGTGTCAACTCTGTATACTCTTTTACTTCAATCCCAATTTTGCTTCCTGTGACTTGTTTTTCAATGTGCTATAGAAGTGCATATACTCTTCACTGTCTGGAATTCCCTGGTTATTGTAATAGTGTACTACTGCACTAGGAAAATTAAACAAACCAATGAATTAACTCTTCGTACCCACAGCCATTTAAACAATTGGCTTTTATTGGAATTCCATAGCATGAAATCGTCGTATGTATTTGGGAGTCTTGCAGTACAAGCAAGGGCCAAATAGAACTGAAGTGGAAAACGTTTTGAAGTATGGGAAGCCC
Organism: Metschnikowia cubensis; assembly: GCA_002374405.1. NCBI lineage: Eukaryota > Fungi > Ascomycota > Pichiomycetes > Serinales > Metschnikowiaceae > Metschnikowia > Metschnikowia cubensis. Next base: position 25,760 of record NKZA01000171.1, read on the forward strand.
TTCAAACGAGTGATAANCCAAATAGAACTGAAGTGGAAAACGTTTTGAAGTATGGGAAGCCCTTCAAACGAGTGATAAGCTGGTCACTTCTTGCTTTCCAAATGTAGATGTGGCCATCATCACTGCCACTGAGAATAAGCTCCTCCCTCATACTCTCGGTGGTGAGATAGCCAAAGCAAGACCTCACAATGTATATAGATTGACTTTGACCAAAGAACTTTTGCTTCAAGAATGGCTTTTCATAGCTGGCCAATGGGGAGATATCCCAAACTTGAAGCTCTTCGGGGGCAATACTCAAAAGCATGTAGTGGTTAACTATTCAAATCAGCGCAGCAAAAAGTTCAAACCACCCTAGCAAATTTAAACAACGCAACAATTCTAAAGGTTACTGTTTTTAATATTTAGTAGAGATTGCTCATAAACAATCCTGATCCTTAGCAATTTTCAAGTCGTAAGTACGAAACTTTTCGAATTTTTGGGTTGTTTGCTAGTGTGGTTTTTACCGCGCCCATTTGAATACTATTCAAAACCACTATATGTAAAGTATTTTACAAAAGTATTCAAACCAGGGGGTGTCGAACCATACTGTATGTGTCTCGAGAAGAAATTCAATAGTCAGCTACACGGGCAGAGTGATTCTTCTAAGCAGACTTTTTTTGAGCTGGTAAACTTCTGTCATATGGAGAGCTTGATAAAGTTCATACTTTACGAATTGATTTTTCGAGTAGAGCAAAATCTCCTTTGGTCTTTCTGTAAAAAGACCAACAGTTAAATGGTGGGAATCATAGCATCATTCACAGCTACTTGTTCTTAATATTCGCTTTTATTACTAATTATTCGAGCAGCTGAATATGAACTTAATTAAAGTTTAGTAAAACAATTCTTATTGTTTGGGAATTGGTGCCCAAAATACTCTGTGCTTTCGTTAAGAATTTCCCGAACGTGCGTAGTGCTATTTATAGTCTTAAGGGCTCTGTTATGAGCCATTATAGTGCCAAGTGTAAAAAGTCCCAACATATCCTAGTCTGTATTTCCATTATAAGCCAAATTAATGTAAGGTAACAACAGGTTCAATAGTAAGTTTCTTATTCAGATGGACTTAGCCATAGTGGCCTTGAACTTTACACTCAAACCCATTCCTGGGACTAATTGAATGACTTTTTTTTCAAGAAGAAAAGGTAGAAAGAGACTGTTAGACAAATAACTGACCTACATACTTCTAATGGAAGAATCCAAGGTCTAAATACGTCCATCAGTCATGTATCTGTTTACTTCATCACTGCATGGCTGCGAAAATGGACACGCCACGCACTCTTGAGGTATGCAGAGACCCTTTTGTTGGAAAAGGGAAGATTACCCAGTATACCCTGGTTCGTACAATCATTAATGGGGTGGGTCTGGTTTTGATCTGCTTTCTTAATTGCTTCCATTGGGCTTTAAAACCCTGAGGTGTCGAATAAAATTCTAAACAGTATCTGTTGGTATGGTTAACATAACAGTATGAACTGGCTGGTGCAACAATGTTCATGGTTCGCGCGTTGGCAAATTTCCTCTCACTATTATCTGTTACTTGTTGAACACATTAATTGGTCGCGAAGATTCATTCTTGGCGAATGTCAAGAAACAATGGTATTTTATTATACAAGGTGACACGTCGGGGTGCCGAATGCGGAAAACATTTCAACATATGTTTAAGTATATGTTAATATACAGGGGTATGTAAATAGTACAATACAAGACCACAGTTCTACATGAGTTGTGAGGCGGGGGAAGGGTTTTCACTAAACAGTAACCTACATATAGTGCACCACTGGTCTGCATACAAACCATTACGAAGTACAGTGTTTTTGAAAACCATTCAAACCAAAACAGCAAAATGCTTCGTACTCCTCCGCACAGTCTTTCAAACCAAATGTTCACACCAACTTCCAGAATTCAAGATTCTGAAATCGTAATTCTAGAGGATTGCCATAGATGACTACATTTGGGAGTCTTACAGTACCAGTGAAGGGCTACGACTGACGGAACTGAAATGTGACGGGTAAGAAACTCTCTAAAATATTGGTTGTATAATTTGCCAGTGTGGTTTGAATCTTTTTATCGTGCGGGTTCGAATAGTTTCGAAAAACACTGTACAATGTTTTTGAAAACTATTCAAACCAGCGAGATAAAATGTTTCGCAATCCTTCGCACAGTCTTTCATACCAAATGTTGACACCAACTTTCATTAGAATTCATTGTGATGAAATGTTAATCTGGAAATTGCCTTATATGCAGTACATTTGGGAGACATTTGGGAGACATTTGGGAGACATTTGGGAGTCTTTTAATAAGGTCAAAACGGGCGGAATGGAGTTAAAGGGGTACGAAACTCTTTTAATTATTGGTTTGTTTAATTTTGCTAGCGTGGTTTGAACATTTTGCAGGGCTCATTTGAATAATTTTCAAAAACACTGTACCTTGACTCCGTACATGCTAGGTGCTTGTTGACAAAACAAGGACTTTTTTTAAGTATAGAAAGGCCATGTGTCTCGCTTTTTCCTGCTCCTGCCACGCAAAACATGCTCACTAAAGGTTCAGGGTAGTAATGATTGGCACTTGATAATTGCAAAGCTGAGTAATGATTTGGCTACAGTGTTTTTCAAAACTATTCGAACCAGCACGGCAAAACGATTCAAACCACACTAGCAAAATTGAACAAACCAATCATTCAAAACTTCCAGTTCAGTTCCGTCCGTTTTTCGCCATCACTGGTACGTCAAGACTCATAAATATACTACATATGAAGCAATTCTCAAGATATATACATTTCAGAATATTGAATTCTAATGAAGAATGATGTGAAACTAATACGCCATGGTTTGAAAGACTGGGAGAAGGGGTACAAACTTTTTTGAATCATTGGTTTCTTTAATTGTGCAGCACTGGTTTGAATAGTTTTGAAAAACACTGTACTGGGAAAGGCGGCGCCCAAATATAGAATTTCCAAGACTCCCTCCTTTCTCTTTCATTATCTTTCGAGTGAGCGTCTGGGATAAACAAAATGTGTTCTATGACTACTAAAAGTTTGGGTATATCTCTGGTTGCTGATGTCCATAGGGTGACTGATAATCTAAATGTTGGCCTGAATGACATTGATGACCAATTGACTTCGAGGACTGAATATGTGGCATTCGAAAAGACTCCTTCAATTTCATCATGGATTTGAGCAGCTTCTAACAGACATTGTGTCAAACAATCACTGTTCTATAATTGAAATGCGAAGGAAACTGCCACCTAGTTTGGTACTAGACAAACACTACTTCAATGCTTTGAGAACTATTTCAAGTGACTTGGATCTCACCTTTGAATGATAATGTGTTGTTTTCAATCCAAGAAAAACATATTCAACTCTGTATCAGCTAGTAAAAATGCTAAAGTTTAATATCCCGTTGGTTCTGACGATACCTTCATGTTTACGCGAATGTACCTTGTTGAAGTGTGCTTATCCACAACTGGTAAGCTCAAAGTAGAAGGCGGGAAATGTGAGGGTGAGGATGGCTCGGTACTGTCTTGTGAGGTAACTGGGAAGAAAGGCTTGAAAATGTCCATATTGATGAATATAATCCATATCCAGGCAAATACTCATTGGCTTCTTCTATGGTTTGCTCTTTTTGTCGATTGATAGAAAAAACTGTGTAATTATGGCTTAAAGCTCATTCTTTTCCTCTTTGAATTTTAAATGCCTAAAACTTTGTTTTAGACTGTTTCCTGACCTGCCTTTAGTATACTGAAGAGATCGGACATTACAATGACCATACTGAACTTTGGTGAGGTAAGCTTTGATTTCGCTAATACACTAGAAATCTTAAGAGTGGTGCTAGTTTCAACCTATGTTCTAGTATCTATTGATATACAGGGATATGTAAGTTGTACTTTACAAGACCAAAGTTCTAAACAAGGTGCAAGGTGGGTGAAAAGTCTTCACCCACTAGTGACCTATAGATACATTATTAGTCTGCATACAATGCATCTACGAAGCACCTTGACTCCGTACATGCTAGGTACTTGTTGACAGCTAGCAATGTATAGATTTAGGTGCGGATAGTGACGGTGGAAAAAGAGTATGTAAGTCACCAGCAATGCGAAGTATTTCGCTATGAATTGGTGAAGCATCCCATACAGAAATCGCGACCTGAAGTTGAACAATAGGGTAAGATTTTCCAAAAACCTTCAATTATCCAATTGAACGTAAATCCATCGTCCCCGTTATGAGTCTGATTACTAGTGATACGTACCGAAACATCAGTACACTAAGCCTTGCACTATTGGCACTAATGTATAGGACACTACAAGGACTTCACCCTCACAACAAATAGACTGATGACTTGACCTCAGTGCTATAGTGAAGATACCCTATTCAAAATGAAGTATATAAGATTTTCATTCCTCATTGAAATCCACGAAAAAATGTTTCGAAGCGCATTAGATGCAGCGTCCGCTAGAAACAGCTTGGGTCAAACTATTAGATATCTTGCTACGTGGTGCACTTTAATGAATGGTCTGTACAGTATTATTCTAGGTGCGAAATATAGAAGATATCTGGACCGAGGTATTGGTAAGGCGTAAAGTCGCACACGATCACTAAGGCGAGCAGTGAAGCGTCGCCATGAAAAGGTCCAGACTGACATGTGGTATGATGTCAACATGGTGTCCAGAGATGCAAGTGCAGGCGGTCTAAGTTTATTATAGCTTGTTATAGATAAAAAGAAGCCTTTTTTTCATCACTACTTCTGGTCCCATGAATCGAAAAGTGTAGGCATGAATCCAGATTGGTAGTGTGTAGCTCACATTGGACGATGCACCACTCCAGTGGTTACTATTCGGACACATTTGTATTTATTCATGAATGCACTTGGGGTTGAGTACTACAATGAATATACTGCAATAAAAAAAAATATTCGCTCTACATCATGTGATTGATATATGCACTAGGTGGGAAATAGTCGAATGAAACGATCTGGAGGTATAGATAGTTCACGCCCACACCGGAGCCAAAGCCGCTTCAGCTGTATAGTGTATATTCACGCCTTACAGTTAAATTCAGTAAAATGCATTTCATTAATCATGAATTTTAAATTCTAATCGAGTTTTCTAGACAACTCTCAATTCGATGGAGGTTCCACCTGGGCAGTCCTTGTTGGACAAGGACAACTCGGTGCCTTCAGATGGGCATGCGTTCCATGCGGTGTTCCCATTGTATGCCAAGTGACCATCTTTAATGGAGAAGCCAGTGGTGGCAGGTTGACGGCCGAAAGGAGGGACATCTCCCAATTCACCAGTCTTCTCATCTAAGTTAATGCCTCTTCCGTTTTGGTCAAACAATGTAGTCTTGTCTTCACCGAAGGTTAATTGCAAGTCCTCACCTTGGTCTCCACCAACGGCGAAAACGTGTGGGTGGCTCTCGACCTTCTTAATAGCAGCATTTTGAACATTGGATCCGGAGTGGATAGCAATGAGTCCAAACTTGCCGTCCTTTGATTGGGCTGCTTGAGAAGCTTCGGTCTTTGGAGCCGACTCTGTTGGCTTCGCAGATGCAGTTGCCTTGGGGGCTTCGGTGGTGCTGGCAGTTTCAGTCTTGCCCTTTGGAGACACATCGTCCACTTTCTGAGAGTCCATGATTCTCACAGCAACACCCAAGAAGTCAGAGTCGCTCTTGTCAAATGCAATCTTGTTGTTTTCAACACCAAAACCACTGTTCAGATCATGTTCCAAGTGGTTGTCGTCATTAATGGAGAATCCCTTTTGGGCCTTGTCCGACAAGGTAACGTATCCGTCAGAACCGATGTTGATATATTTCTGGGAAGCAGTGTCAACCAACGATCCATCGTCATTCAACACCAACTTCAATTCGGTCTTTCCGTTAGGGACAACATTGTCACCATCAGCACCCAACAGAGCATATTGGTATTGGGAGCCGGATCTGATGAGCACAGGGCTGATGGATTGACCAGCGAGTGCGACGGCAAGGATGCTCAAAAATGGAAGGTATTGCATTGTGAATTATTGATTTGTGTTTATATTTGTATTGATTTGTAGATGATAAAATATTTTAATTTGAGCAGGAATGGTTCCCTTTATATACTTTTGCCACCGGTTGAAGATGTTATTGTGAGAATAAAAATAGCATCGCATTGCATGCACTTATGCGCGATGACGTATTTGATGTCAGAAAAAAACGATCACTAAGCCCCACGCTCATGCACGCCTCGGGGCAAGCAACGAGGAAGCTGAGAGACAACAGCTTAGGATCGGGTATCTCTCAAGCGAGGCATGTATATTGTGAGCCTTCGAATTTAGATAGGGGTGGCATTCTTTGTACACAGGAACAGTATCCCCCGTTCTTTTCGTGGATACCCGAATTCTTGGACACTCTTCAGGTATCCTATTATGTAGTCATCAATTTATCGGACAGTATGTATTTGACCCATCCACAAATAGCACATTGTCAAAGTGTCGGAATACATACTCATGTCGTGACGTGTGACCCTATGGTAGTGCATATGCGCTCGCTCGCGCATGGAAATTCTTAGACTAATAGCAACGTGACGTAATCAACAACCCCATACTAGATCTAAAAATAATCTAAGACATGATACAATTATAGAAAGCCGTTTTGGAGCATGTTCCGGCTTTCTGAATTTAATGTGTGATGAAAATACAATCAGGCTTGGCCACAAGTAAAGGTGTAGAAATATCCGAACGGTTCTGAGGTTTTATTCCAAGGAAACGCTTAGGCTATACAGTTACCCTTCATTAACATGTTTGAAACAGATGACCTTCAAAGTCACATTTGTTGCGCCTTTGGATGCATAGATGTAACATTCACATGTTTGGCGGTAACTGAGTGGGGTGTGCTCAGTGGGGTACGTTGTAGTACCGGCGTGACCGGCTCGGACCGCAAAATTTGCACCCATTCCTGCACACCATCGTAGCATTCTTGTGACCACGGGTGTAGTGGACAAGCTGATGTAAGTCGGCACAAAAAACCAATGATTCTAATGAAGTGAAAAAGTAGTTTAAGTCTAAGTCCTGAACTAGGGGGTATAGAGTTATCCGGACAATGGTTTTGATCATTGGACACTACAGTGTTTTTCAAAACTATTCAAACCCGCACGATAAAAAGATCCAAACCCGCACGATAAAAAGATTCAAACCACACAGGCAGATTATACAAACCAATATTTTAGAGAGTTTCCTACCCGACACACTTCAGTTCCGTCCGTCTTAACCCTTGAAGAATATTGCAAGACTCCTAAATCTATTACATATAAGGCAATCCTCCAGATTCAGCATTTCATCACATTGAATTTTAAATAAAGTTGGTGTGAACATTTGGTTTGAAAGATTGTGCAAAGGAGTACGAAACATTTTGCTGTTTTGGTTTGAATGGTTTTCAAAAACACTGTACTTATGCTGAATACGCAGGTATAACAGCTGGCTGAATAACAGAGAAATAGAATTAGAGAAATAGAATTAGAGAAATAGAATTAGAGAAATAGAATTAAAGAAATAGAATTAGAGAAATAGAATTAGAGAAATAGAATTAGAGAAATAGAATTAAAGAAATAGAATCAAAGAAATAGAATTAAAGAAATAGAATTAAACAGATATAGAATCAAAGAAATAGAATTAAAGAAATAGAATTAAACAGATATAGAAATTCCGATTTTCAATAGCAATGATTCCGAGTCATAAAGAGGTTCCAAAATAATGCCGAATGCACCATCTATTCACATTTCCTCTAAATGTTATCACGATCACGAACACTCAAGCGGAGGACACCCCGGCCTCTGAGCTTTTTCTGTTCACTACTTTTTTTCATCACACGCACCGGTACTCTGAGTTTGGTTCATGACACTGACTACCAAACCCGACCCGTTTTCACGCAGATGGACCTGGCTTTCTGGCGAAGTAGGGCCCAGAAAAGATCATCTCTCATTCCACTGTAGTCAGAGTAAGAAATAACTACAATATAGATTTTTACCAATACTGCACTCTCCCGACATTTTGCTTTAGTAGGCCATAATTCATAAATGTATATATGTGGTGCTTGTATGCAGGCCAACAAGTCCATGACTCATTACCATCATGTAAGTGTTGGATACTTTGTGTGATGATCTCTTCATTTGTGTGTTCCAGGAATTTTTCTACAATCTGTGCATAATTCTCAATAGGCTATCTTTACTCAAGCTTCAATTCAAAGCGCGAAGACTGGAGCAGTTTCCAGTTTCTACATACAGTGGGCTTAACCCAACTTAAAAGAAAACAGACATCCAAAAATCCAAAAAAGGGATTTAGCCAAAAAAGGGATTTAGACAATGTGAATTTTTAGTACAGACACAAAAGTAGAACTTGTCTGGACCATTTCTCCGTTGTATATCCTTCAAATCTAGAAAAAGAGGTGCACTGCAAAATCTCAAGCACCACTGACTTTCAAATGCGGTGCGAATTCGGCTCTTCGAGAAGCCATAGACAACACACTATTCACTTTGATAACTTCCCTAGATGGAGCAAAATAGCGTATTCCGGCACGAGTGAAGGAAACCTTCTCCGAGAAAGGATTAACATAGAGTCATGTTGAAGTCTCGAAATTCGCTCTTTTGTATTGAAATTTGAAGAGATCTCGAAAGTTCCGCATTCTCTGATGCAATTCAATACCAAAGCAACCACTACACACACAACACCAGAGCTATATATTATGAGCATTACCAAAAAATTCGGCCTTTTCCCCAAACGACAGCCAATCAAGTTCAATTTCACTCTTACTGCATTACCCAGAGAAAATATTTATCTCCACAAAATGAAAGACGGCTCGTTAAATGGATATTGATTGGCTGAACCGACTGGTGATGAAAATCAACTCATGACTGTCTGGCGTGAAATTACTCAATCAGAATAAAAAAAGGGCTTTAATCCAATAGATACAGAACTTGCATGGTTAGAATCACACTTGCCCAAGATTGGCACATTTGAGTTGACACCGAAAGCTACACCTCTGGTAGGTTTTCAACAAGACCGCGGCCGACCACACCCGTGCACCCGTGCGAAATGGTTGGTCAAGATTCATTTTTATCAAGTCGCAAACCAACACCCTCAACACCCAGCACTACGTCCACCATGCTAAGTGCAGCCAAAAAAGGAACGGTACCCCACGGCATTTCGCAGGTCGCCAGGCGTTCGCTCGTCAACTCTCCAAGGTTGCTCACCATTCCACAAGAGCCCACGAAAAAGCCGGTGACTTCTCAACCTGTCAAGAATGAGATCAACAAGGTCCATGTGACTCCAATGGCAGCCAAGCCACCAACTGGAGCTGTAAATGAAGCAGTTAAGGAGAAGGTGAATGAGCAAAATGCCCACCCAAAGAAGAAGAAATTCTCTCTCTTTGGTTTCTTGCTCAAAGCAGTGTTCTACTCCTCTGTGGTGTATGGTGGTACCATGTTTGTTGCATCCAAAAATGACCGTGTGATGGACTTGGTCATTGAGTATGACTTGCCATACCACGACGAGATTATTGATGCCATGGAAAATGGTTCTATCGAGGACTTGAAGAAGGCTTGGGGCAACCTCTCTGCCAAATTCTCCAAGGAAGAGATTAAAGAATTATCACACACTATTGAGCAGAAGGGTGAGCAATTGGTGGAGGAGACAAAGAAGAAATTTATCTCGGATCAGTCTCTTCCAGGGGAGCAATTGCAAAAACCAGTCGAATTTGAGTCCTCCAAGAAGTTTGACAAGATTCCTTCGGTCTCTTTGACTGCTGGTAGCGGCATCTGCGACAGCTCTGTGCAAGCCACCATTGACTCTTTCAACGACTTGCTTGCCTTGCTTGACGGAAGCAATCTTGGGCCAAACAAGAGTGCGTTAGTGAAAAAGATTAGTGACAACATCACTGCTTTGTCAACCAAATTAGCTGCTTTGAACGACTCTTTCGAACAAGAGTTACAGGCGAAGTTGAAGGAATCGGAGGTCAAGTTGCTTACGTCTCACACCAAGAAAGAATTGGAATTGACCCAATCCATGTTGGAAC